>ARYC01006269.1:0-14984 GCA_000711775.1 Oxytricha trifallax
AAGAAAGGAAAAAACTTTTATTAAATAAAAATAGAAATTAATTAAATTAAAATAAAGTAGCATATATTAAATAATTAATAAGTTTATAAAATCACATTAAAAAGTATATATGATTATGATGGAAAATGTTTAATAAATAAAGTGAATGTTAAAAAATACAATTGAAGGTATATCCAAGAGATTTGGATACCAATGTGTTACTATGGGTCATATAATCTAACACTAGAATAGAAAATCCTAGTCAATATTATGTACAAATCCTTATTTTTCTCTCTTTCAATGAATTTATTTTTATTAAGCCAAATTTATAATAATTGATGATTTACTTAAGATGAGAGTCTTGATGAAAATGCTAAGATAAAGATACAAAATTGTTAAGACCCAAGGAATTTCATATACATAATAAAAAAAATAAAATATAAACTGGTAAGACAAGTCTATTAAATATGCAAATGAAACTTAAAAAATTTATCAAGGCTAAGATATTTCTCAGCTCGTACTTATTTTCTCCTGCCGCAATGTGTCGCCTTTTGTAGCTCATCTCTTAAAACCTAGATCTGTACGATTCCACACTTATTTAGCAACGATTAATTAATGCAATGCATGGACAAGTAAAAATGTCATAGATCATGCTTCATCAAAATCTCAAATTTCCACAAAAATATAAAAGTAATATCAAACCATCATAAAATATACCTTAATTTTTAAAGCAGTTTAATTTTCTGTCTTTATGAATAATATAAATTGACATTTCTCTATACGCTTTTTATTCATTAATTACTCTGAATAAATATTTTACAAATGAGCCTAATTAACTTTAATGGATTTTACAAATCAATAATGATACAAAAGACAATTTACTTTTAAATTTTTTATCAAATCATGTTGAATCTTAACTTCTTAAATTGTTTCTCTTTCTTAAATTCACCGTTTTACATGAGAATAACTAAATCAAATAAATATTGTTTATTCCAATTAACTTTCTTAAAAATAAATGTAAATTACTTGGGGCTCGACCATTTGAAGGACCATTTACCATTACTCTGGCTTCAAAGTCAAACCAATTAGGGTTATGAAAATAATTATAATTTATTAAAAATTTAAGTTATTTGTGGGTTCGCCTCAAACATGTGCCCTGATCATACCTCATCGTAAAATGATTTTGAAGTTTATGAAAAACTAATCCCAATCCTAAAGATTTGATGTAATATTTATTATTAAGTTTCTTATAAAAGTCATTTGCTAATTATTAAATTAAGAGATTTTTAAAGCTTGCTGGAGCTTATCCCCTCTCACATTACTGCCACCAAATTCATTCAAATTTTTAGAACCATTCTTCAATACATTCAAATTATATTAGTTCAGTACACCTTGACTGCCAGTCTCAGTACCCCCCCATAATATCCTAAGTCTGATTTTTTTGGAGGTAAATCAATTGTTTTATATAAGGGTTTTATTAGTATTTTTTATTAGAGAAGTGCTGTTTTGGTATTTAACATGAGTCAATCATAATTGGTACTAGTTTGATACAGTAAAGGAAAATTCATTAACTTAGAAGATGTCATTTAATTTTACTATAATTATCTTAATTTCACAAGAATTTTCATTCAATTTATATTGTAAAAGTAAGATTATTAAAAGATTACTGATATTTTTATTTCAAATATTACCTTGTTTCCTATTTAAAATTATAAGACTATGATAAGATATGTAATTCAATAATTAAAAAAAAAGAGAATTATTTACAAATGTATACAATTATGTATAAATTTATAGTAAATAGTTTAGATTTTATAAAATTAGACTATTAATCTTAATACACAATTAGATGCTTTAAAAATTGGCTAAGTTAAATAATTATAATCAATCGTTTAAACAACAAATTATGTGAAATTTGAAGGTAAATATTAAAACTGCCCTCTTTTGATTGAAAATAGTCATGCTTTATAAATATCTAATTCTATTTTTGTACAATTTACATTTTGAATATTTAACCTCCCATTCTAAAAAGCAAATGATGTGGTTAATGAAAACAGAAAATTAATTAACCAATTAATTGCTAGTAATTTTACTTACTAAAGTTTTGTTTATTTTATCTACAAAGATATTAAGTAAAATTTAAAAGGCATAAAATAAATTCACAAAATTAAAATCATTTAATTAAACAAATAAACTTCGCTAGTAAATTAGTTTCAAATATTATAGATAAATTAGACAATATTAACAGGGAAAAACTTCAATAATGCAATTTTAATATTAACAATAATTTCAGCTAATTTCAGTAACAACTGTAACAAATAAGAATGAATGATACAAATTAATGAAAGCATCAATAGTTTCGCAAAAAGGAGTGCAATGTTAAATCATTAAAGCATGAATTGATTGATTAGCATTATTGTAGGAATACATTTGAATTTGGAAAATTAAATTAAAGTTAAATTATTAATTATTAAATAGTGGCAGTTAACTTTCTGGAAACCTAGGCAATATGGTACTTGTTCGATAAAGAATTCAAAATTAACTGGACTTTAATAGTGACGGTACCCCTTTATTGCATCCCTGAAGCGATATAAATCGACTTTAATTTCGACACTAAAAACAACTAAACAAATCACCAAAAATTACAATTGATTTAATTCGCTCCAGGGATGCGATAAAGGGGTACCGTCACTATTAAAGTCCAGTTAATTTTGAATTCTCTATCGAACAAGCACCATATTGCCTAGGTTTCCAGAAAGTTAACTGCCACTATTAAATATATTACATAAAAGAATTTGAAGAATAGGGAGAAGACTTTAATTGATTAAATTGAAATAGATAGATGATTTTAGTATCTGATTGTTTGCGATAATACTTCAAAGGTGTCCAGCTGCAAGGAATGTGAAGATAACATGGGAGGTCTCCTTTCTCTTACATTGTGGGGCAATTTGACCAGCACCATGAATTGTGGCGAAAGTGAAATTGTCGGCCTAGTGTTCAGTCAAGTATCCTGATGTTTAGTCGCCAACTGACCATGCTTTCCATGCAACGATGGGCTTAAGATTAAGCTCTCTGATCCAGATTTGAGTGCCTAAAGTGGGGAAGACGCCATCAGAGTCGCCTGATTACTTCAATATTCTGTATTTGCCTGTCTGAGTCAATTCTTGATAGATGCTGAGTGTTGCTTCTCTGTTCAATGTGTAGTCAAGTGCTGGATTTGTTGTGCAAAAGCTCAAAGTTTGTGACTGCAGCATCGATTTTCAATGAAACCCCAACGCTAGCTTTGTTGAAATAGTCAAGTAGTGGACCATCTTAAGTACCGCAATGAATGTAGTCCTTTGAGTTCACTCTCGTCAACATAGGGAATCTAGGATTTTTTCGAAAGCAGTATTGCAAACGAAGTAAGGGGCGAAAGCTCGACTGGGTGGGCGGCCATGAGCACCACGTGATTCTCCATGCTTTGATTTACGGAAATGGAGTCTCCGACTCAGACATCTACTCCAGGGGCCGAGATATCTAAGCATCTTTATTTTCCGGACCACCCTATGACATTGAGCGAGCACTTTGGGGCACATTTCCTTGGTATTGGTAACGATGAGGGTGGTGATACAGTGACTATTACTTGCAAATCTCCCAAGCCTAATAGCCTTTTCCTCTCTGCCTAGAGCCTTTTCCTCTATCTTGCTGTGCTGGTCGCTATTGCGGATTCCTCAACTATGCCAAAGAGATCAATAAAGATGGAGTGCTCTTACTAATAGGGGAGAAGAGGAATCTTAATGTAGTTTACAGTGCGCTCTGCGCTCGTTAGCTTTTCAACCAATTGGGTTCCCATCCACTCTGGTACTTCAGAGCACTTATTCGACATCTTCGCACCAATGGGAGCAGCCTCAGATACCAAGAGAGTTGAAGTGATCAATGTTTAGGAAGCAGCTAAGATAAGACTTTCTATCACTACTGCTCATTCAGTCCCTGCGCTTACACCAACAGTCTCAGCGCAAATGGAGTTGCTACATCATCCTCTTCCAACACCTAATGCACCAGAGACTACTTGACATACGCTAACACCAATCTTCCAACAGCCTAAAGGATCACAAGCATTGTCGGTCTTGCAAGAGATGGTCACCTTATCATTGTGCTCTACAAAACCACTGGTGCTCTATGGAAGCCATGCGATGTTGATGCTTGCAACGGTGTGATAATCGAAGGTTCATACGTCTAAGTCTCCACTGTACTCTTACCCTACTTCCATGCCTAGTGCGGTCCCTGCTGATATTATGTGCCAATGTTGTCACTACTGGAAGCCATTAGTATTGGTCGTGTATTTCTTATCATCCTGGATTAGATTAGTGTCTAAGGGGGGTCGCCATTTATAGCTGTTGGTAATAGCCTTTAATTAGGATTAAATTTTAACTCAAATCACTGATTAAATTTGGTAGCTTTTTAATTATTGAGGGCCCCCCTATATATATATATATTATATAAATGAATTAAACTAAAAGCTACCAAATCTGTTTATAATAATAAAAATATTAAATTAATTATAATTTGAATTTAAAATAACAACCACCCTATCCCCATTCATTTCATACTTTTAATTTAACTTTAATTTAATTTTCCAAATTCAAATGTATTCCTACAATAATAATATACACACATAGGAATGAATAACTTTAACTGGAATAATTGGGGGTTCAACAACAATCCAAATGAAATATTTGATCAAGCTTACTCGATTTTTAAGTATAAAGGCATCTAAATAAGTGGAACTTAATGCTAATGGCTTGGGACTAACGCCTATGCAATAGTTTAGCGATAGTAGCTTGAATAATCCACAAGAATCTAGAAGCAGCATTGCAATTGATGACCCAACTCTAGAACTAAGATATGATTATGTTTCTAATCAAACTAAATAAGTATAGTATTCACAATCTTAATAATGTGCTGAAAAGGTTGGGGATAAAAACAGTGGTAAACAAAAATGGAGGTTATTTTGTTAGATTAGATAATAAACTGGCCACTGAACAAGGAAGAATATATTTTTAAGTTAGATATAATCTTAATACGTTAAATTGACATACAGTTTTAACTTAACTGTAATAGTGAAGTGAATCAATAAATAGGAATTAATTGAATAATATAAAGAAATTCTTCACAAGATTAGGGACAATCTGTAATACCACTTAAAGATAGAACTAGGAGAACTTTGTAGACATTTGTACTACTTTGATCTAAATCTTATATTAACATGAAAAATAAGGTAAAAAACGCCTTCCTTCAATAATCATGCTCATGTCCTAAATAAATATCCAATAATTCTTGAAATTTCAAATCTCATGGCTAAAACTTGATATTCGATCCAAAGATTTACGAAAAGATTCAAATTGATTCAAATGTTAACATCCTATTAAATCAAGCAGAAGTGATGACAAAGAGTGGAACTACAAATAAACACGAGATTTTTCAGAAACTTTTTCTACGATATGGGAAACGTATTGATTTTTGACAAAAGTGATTTGCGTAAGAAATTGAAGTATAGACTGAGAAGACTTCAATAACTTGAATTATATTGACTGGTATTTTAACCAAGACCCCCTCCTACTACCTCTCTCCCCTTTTTATTAAATTTTTCAAAATATATGAAAAATATGCTCATATGCTTTGAATCATGCTCTATCTAAAAATGTTCTGTCCATTCGAACAGCAACTGTAATTTAGTATTAACTTTTTATAAGTTTCTCTACATCATAGTCTTTTATTGATACATGCTTTATAGGAAAACATATCAAATTCAATTTATTTTAATTGTCATTAATATTATTTTAATTATATCTATTAATAATCTTACATAAATTTTATTATTAGTTTTTATATCCTTAATTTTTCTTCATTCGACACGATATTTTTTTCAAAAATTCTATCTTATTGAAAACCAAACGCCTTCTGATATCTTAATAATGATGAAAAAGATTTTAGCCTTAGTAGTAATATTTTATGAGAAGTTTTTTATAAATTTCACAATTTAATCCAATGAATTCAGTATGTTATTTAGAAAGAGGGGTTATGCTTTACATTGACCTTCTATAAGTTCAATTAATTTTTTATCAATTATTTAAATTACTTCTTTTTGTAGAGTTCAGACACAATTGTATTTCATTTCAATAATGTAATCCCTCTTTATCTCTTCTGGAAAAAATGAAAATAAAATAATAATTCTAAATCTTAAAGGAATTAATCATGCCACAAACTTCTATAAAAAGTTAGGCTTATCCGTATATTATTGTGGAAATACATTTGAATATGGACAAATAATTATAATTATATTTAAAATATATTAAATTTGTGGCAGTTAAAGTTAACCAATTTAAACGATCTTGGGTTCATTCGATAGAGAATTCAAAATTAGCTGGATTTTACTATTTGGGGTACTATTTTATTGCATCTTTGGAGTGAGATAACTCGAGTTTAATATGAGGGTATAATTTATTGAATTTAGATATGTTTAATTAAAGTGAAGTTATCTCGCTCCAAAGATGTAATAAAATAGTACCGCAAATAGTAAAGTCAAACTAATTTTGAATTCTCTATTGAATGATCCCAAGATCGTTTAAATTGGTTAACTTTAACTGCCACTAATTTAATTAATTATAAATTTAAATATATTTAATTTCAAAATTTCGAATGTATTCCTACTATATTATTTAATACTCGCATGTTTAGTTCTGAAATTTTTTTAAAAGACCTATATTTCTTAAATAGGATTTTAAAACTTTAGTAGGAAAGACAAAGAGGATTTTTTTTGTCTAAATTATTCAAATTAAAAAAAATCTAATCTATTGAGCTAATACATTTTACTAAATCTCTATTTTATTATGTTTTTCTTTTGCTTTTATAGAAATTGAGCAAATTGATAAATTATTAATTAAGCTTTAAAAATAATCCTTTGAATTAAGGGTATAAAAACATATTACAATCAATAAAGAAGAAAGATTGAAAATAAATTGAAATCACAAAATAATGAGACTTTTAGCTATCTGTTGTGAGTTCGAATCTAAATGAATTTAGTTTGATATTTAATATTATAATTGATTTTTATTTAAAAATATATATCATATACTTAATTTAATTTCTACTAACTATTCGTAAAATTATTTAAAATTTTATGATTTGCATTAACAAATTATAATTATATTTAAAGCTTATAAAAAATGAATTTAAATATTTTATCAATAACATTTTAAATAAAATAATTTGTTATTACTTAAATTCATATTTTTATTATTAATTAAGATCTCAGAAGACGTTTGGTTTTCAATATTAAAAATACCAAATTTTTTTTTAAAGAATTATATTGAATGAAGAAAATTATAGATACAATAATCTATTAAATATAATTTGTGTAAGATTATTAATAGATATAATTAAAATATTATTAATGACACTTAAAATAAATTGAATTTATATGTTTTCCTATAAAAGCATCTATCATAAATAAAAGACTAGAGATGTAGAGAAACTTATAAAATAAAACATAAATACTGTAGCCTGCAGGACTAGATTTTATTAAAGATAGAGAATAATTCAAAGCATAATAGTATGTTATTCATATGGTTTAAAAAATTAATAAAGGGAGGAGAGGGGGGGCTTCGTTCATAACAACTATCTTTATAAATTAATGAATAGCAAGAAAGCAAAGAAACAACCTTATATTTACAAAAAAAATTGTAAAACCTTTTCTATTTAGACTTGAAAAATCTGTAATCATCCGCGAATAAAAGTCTTTATTAGACTTCACCTTAGTATTTTAAAGTGCTACTTTTCGCCTGTTGCCATGTGAAAACAGTATTGGTAATCTCAGCCATTAGGTAATAAATAGCAGATACAGAGAAGAGAGATTTCACTAATACTGAGACTTCCATTGTGCTTCAAATAATGGATAACTAAAATAGATTATGTTATTAAATCAATTCCTTAATTAATTAAAGCAAAATATAATAATTCAACTTCTGGTTTTGTAGGGGAGTCAAGTTAAGGCAGATGTAGTAGCGTAGATTTAAAAAATGAAGGACCAACTAAATAATAAGATATAGTAAATCGCTCACTTAGAACAGTGGATAAATCACAAAGATATACGTGCAGTATCTGATAATAAGTTAGATATTTAAAAAAATAAAATTTTAGTTAAAGAGATGGGTCTGTAGATATATCTCAAGGAGCTGTCGCAAATTCTCAAGCTTCTTATTCTTAGCTGAGACCTCTATCATCTACTGGATTTATGAAAGAAGATGCACAAGCAATTAGTGATAAAATAGCATAATTATAGGTGAATATATTAATCTAATCAACTTTGCACATGTTTGAATTTAATATTATAATAAAAATATATTTTTAGGTACTCTACCGCAGATTTTTATGTATAAACCTGTTTTGCGGTAGAGTACCTTAATTATATTAATTTAAATAAATAATTAAAAATAAATACATCATTACATTTTACAAAGAATTCATGAAATAATTAATAAATATTTTTAAATAATAAATATAGAATCTTGCTACTAATAACAGTAACTTTATTTTAAAGAATTTCACTTTTAATATATAAATAATTATTATTGTTTCTTTTTTATATATTACATTTTAATTTCATGAATTCTTTGTAAAATGTAATGATGTATTTATTTTTAATTATTTATTTAAATTAATATAATTAAGGTACTCTACGCAAAACAGGTTTATATATAAAAATCTGCGGTAGAGTACCTAAAATATATAATTATTTTAATATTAAATTCAAACATGTGCAAAGTTGATTAGATTAATTTATTCATCTATAATTATGCTATTTTCACTAAATCAGCAACCCACAAATAATTATAAAATTCATAAGATATACATTTGTTTGATTAGAAAATGAATTCTTTTACTGCTTTTTGGCATTAATTAAGATATTATTTTAATTAAATGTGAAGTATCAATCTAATCAACAAAAAATAAAGAACGCTGTTAAATCATATTCTGGCATTGACACATAATCTAAAATGTCAAGAGGTTATAAGACACTTTCTAGCAAATGAAACCTGAAGAACATTTCGAAGCTATGTCAATTGAAGTTATTTCATGTTTTTCTTTTATCTATATCTTTATATTTATTCCTTAAGATTACCTCCATAATACATGTTAATTTTAATTTTGTGAGAAACAGAAGCTCAAAAGAAAAGTCGATCAGGGCAATCGATATCAGAAAATGATTTACGACACAAAATGCTAACTAAGTAATTGAGGAATGAAGAAAAGTTGGAACTGTTAAAGGTGTCATTACGCGAAATTATAAGAAATTTGGTAACTAGAAAAATTAAGGATAAGAATATCCTTTCTATGAAAATTGCCTAAAACTCTTCATTCTATATTAATTAAGGTTTATTATTATCCTATTTTTATGTCTACACAAATACAGTTCTAGACACTTTCGTAATGATTTTACTAATTCTAAAAGCATTAAATGAATGTACTATATGCAGCAAAAATGCAATAAGCAGCTCAATAGAAAGTGCAAGAAGAAAGAATATTGTTTTTAAATGTTGCTGCCACTATTCCAAACTACAAAATCAACCTAATCGAAAGCATTTTTAAGCACAATTCTTAACAGTCAATTATTTGATTTAACCGAGAAATAGAGATTAATATTTTATATAAAGCTGAGACATTTGGTTTATATTCCATAAATTACTGTAATTTTAATAATCTTTTTACTTCCAAACATGAAATGTTCAAGAAGCTATATAAAATATTGTACTTTCTATTTTCTTGGCAACTTTACAATCCAATTTTCAATATTTTATTTTATATTTAGAATCTATTTTTCTGGGTTCTTCTTAAGACTAATATATTATTTTTTCCCAAACTTTAATATCCTTTCTAAATTTATCTACCTCTATTTCTACTGTTGCTGATTCTATTTATATTGTTAATTGATGGACTTTATGAATCTCTAGAAAGATTATTTACCCTTGATTATAATAAAAAGAGCTAATTTTTTAGAAATAAATATCTAAATAATATTTTTAAGCTTTCATCTCTGATTCTTTTATACTTGATATATCCCTTGGCTTCTCTACAAGCTAATATGTCTCCGTTTTTATAATTGATTATGTTTAACTCTGATCTATCTTAACGAAGATGATAATTGCAATGCTCTTATGTAATAATCATAAAGTGAGAAAGTTGGAAATTCAAGCAGCACTTTTTCTATAATAAAATAATAAAATCTTGTCCAAGTAATATAAGTCCAAATCACCCTTTAAGAACTTTTTCAAGATTTTTTTAGATAAAGGATTGCATTAATTTATATCTGAGAGATTTTACTTATCTGTGAAGGCTTGTTGAGATTTTTTTTAAGAATTAAGAAATAATTTTGAATCATATAGTTCATTATTGCTTGTGTCTTGAAAGTAAAAGTTCACATGTTTAGTAAAATGCATGTTCTTAGTCAAATCTTTGGAAGATTCTAAATTGCTTTTAGGAATATTCATCTTCAAAGTCCTATCGTTAGGATATTGGATTGATTTATCTGGCAAGATTTCTTTATCATGAGATTATGAATGGACTCTTAACGGGTTTCCTTACATTAGAGATGATGATTTCTCTCTTTTAACTTGATCTTAATTTTTTACTGATTAATTCTATTTTGTTTGATTTTGTTGTTAACCTCTAAAACTAAAATTATTTTACCCTATGCTCTGATACTGATATTGCTTCTTTACTCACTTAAAACTTTACTTCGTTTAATGTGGAGATATTTTCATTCTATGTGATTTTCTCATGACGTAATAGTTATCTGCTAGAGTGGCTTATTCTGGCTAAAGTAAGTAAAATTCTTTAAGCTGTTCTTAAAATAAAATTTCATAATTTACTTAAGGATTCTAATTCAACACAGGTATCACTTTATCGATTGCTTTCATATAATCAGTGTCTTAATTTAATTAGGTTTATGCTTGTAAAGAAGTTTTACACAAATTAAAAACCTAATATAACTTATCAAAGATAGAAAACTATTGATAGATTAGTTCAAAGAGAGTTAACTGATTCATGTCTTTGCTATCCTTCAAAATTTAATTCTAATCTTATTCTTGATATACTATAGCAAAGCTGGATTTCTCTTAAGAATCTAAAAATTCAAAAACTTAACCACCTCATTTTTTCTCATTAAATTTAGGTTAATTAGTAGTTCTTATTATTCTTATTATAGCCATTTGAATATGAAATATAGATCTTGACTATTCTCTGGTTCTTGCTCTGTGCAGAGTGGCTAATTGTTTAGTTATTAAATGATTGTGATTATATGGGTTGGAGTGTCCTTTGGAAGTTTCTACAGTAAAATTATTCTTAAATAAAGAAATGTTAACTCTGATATCTTTCAAGTTGAAAATAACAGCAAATTATTTTTTAATTTCTTGTTAAATTGTAGTTAAACCCCAAAACTCAAAGAGTTAAAATGGTAGGAAAATCAAGCATGTAAATAAATAGTCCAAACTTAAATTTATATTAGATAGTAAAAGTTATTATATTCTAACAATGAATAAAAGTTATCAATAATTGTAATGAATAAACCAAAAATATTTTAAATCTGTTAAATATCAAAACTGCTTCTCTAAATATTTTTAAGAAATAAAGTTTTTAGAAAATTAAATAATTTGGAATAATAATTCCCGTGCTTCTTATGATAATATTGACAATGTCAAGATATATATTCTTTCAAAATTAAAGGTAAGATACTTCCCATCGTATAAACCATAATATTGATTTCGATAAGTTGACATAAATTATTTTCTCAAAGACTCTAACAAACTCTAGCAAATTCAATTTTAACACCATATATTTTTCCTTTTTAAATCTATACATTTGTTCTAGAAATAAAACTATCTATGCAAGAATAATTTTATATAAAAACTAATCTTTGAGATGATAACTCCTTAAAATAAAAAATTTTAAACTAATATTATTTCAAAATTATCCTTAGTATTTCTAACTTTAGAGTAATTAGGCATAAGTAAAATTCTAAAATTCATAGAAATAAATACGTTTATTAGTATATAAATTTTTTCTTAGATAAGATTTATTTTTATTCCATAATACATAACCTCATTAGGTATTTAAAAATTATTTGATTTTTGAATAATTAATGAAGGAAAAAATTTCTAAAAATAACACTTTGAAAGTTACTTAACCCTATAATTTTGAACTGTTTACTTATTATTTTTTTTTAACTTATAGTTATACCTTGAAAGTTTAATTTTATTAATTAAATAAAATACATAAATAATCTTAATTAAGTTTTTGATTCCTTTATAATCATCTAATAACTATTGATAATTGAAAAATAACCTTTAAGCTAAAGTAAATTAATTTCAATCAAATTTAAATACTTTATAAAAGTCTAATTCTAGATATAAATAAAATCACTTCAGTATGATGAAGTAAATTTTCTAAATTTATTATTTCAGTAAAAAACTTTAAATAAACCATTTTTATCAATTTGCTCTAACTCTTGTATGATTACATTGATAACAAATTTACATATTAATATGGCTTTAAAATAACTTCGTAAATTTTATATTCATAAATTAAATATTGACTACTTCATCTTAAAATGTTTTAAAGGGTTAATTGACAAAAATTGATCAAGACTTGTATTTTCATTAAGCGGGAAAAACCACCTACTGGTGACAAAATCCCGTTTAAAAATATTTTGATAAATTGCAGGATTTTACTAGATAAATAAACAAATTTATATATAGATATAGTTAGAAGGCAATTGAGAAAGGTCTGCTTTCCCTAGAAATATCTTAGAAATTGTCAAAATGAAGTTTTATTAGCTTAATAGGAAATTGATATAGGAAATGAATTATAAGTTGAACTAAAGTTGAATTTTTTTAAAAAATGTTAGAGTTTGTTAGAGTTTGTTGGAATTTTAATTTAATTTAGAATATAAATTAAATTTACCACAGAATGATTATTACGCTAAATATTTGATATAAGATAAACTTAATGAAAATTAAGCAGGACTATGAAGAAAAGGAGTATAAAAATATTTAAAATAATTTAATTATAGATACTATTTCCATCAAAGCAACTATCAAACATAATCTAAAGATTTTCACAGTGAAAATTCCGTAGAAATAAAATAGATGACGAAAAATCATTAGATGAATTGGTCTAATTGCAATAGTACTATATCGATTTTTTATGGTCAATTTAATAAATTTGACTTAAAGTTGTAATCTTAAATTTGCATTGACATGAAAAGGTTTATCTATGCATTTTATCTTCTCTTATCTTTTGAGGAAAATTGAATCATTAAAATCGCTTTTATTAACTTATCTCTAATGCATTAAGCAAGCTAGCTAATTTGTCAATTTTTTACAAAAAACTCATAATATTGCGTTTTAATTATGTCCCATCTTTGATTTGTTTTCTGACTTTGACATCGATTATCCTTCCATCGAGTTCCTTCAAATCTTGAAAAATTAAATTTTCAGAGTATTATAGTCTGGGTGTCTATTTATGTAGTTCCCCTTCACAGCAAAGCATTCGATGCCACTAGGATCGTTCAGGCGAGTGAGTTCTTTTATATCTTGAAGTTTACAGTGGGAGAGCGATAAGTGCAAGAGAGCTTGAAATTTTGATAGACCTTGGAGTGTTAATAGAGGGTTGTGCGATTAGAAAGCTTTTTTAATTTCAAGTATTGCTTTATAAATAACAGTTATCACATAGTAATTAAGAAAAACAATTTTTAAAGCGAGATTATTATTATTTGATGCTGTGCGGAAATTAATACTGGGGCTTAAGCAAGGAGATTTAAATATTACAAACTTAGTAATAATTTCTAATGATTGGATATTTTTTCGAGTGTATAAATATGATTGAAATTCAAAAACAATTTATCTCTGCTAATATATCCCTAATTCTTTTACTGTAAGAAATAATTGATTTAAAATACTTCTTAAAATTTAATTGAATTTAATATTTGTAATTTCTTAATTAAACAACAGTTTTCAAAGTTAAAAAGTTAAATTAATTTGTTATTTGATATTAATGAATAATCTATATATTTCATTATATTATAAGGAGTTATATTTTGGAGAAAATAATAATTTATATTTTTATTCAATAAATATTTATCTGAATTTATGATAGTATATCAATCTAATTAAATTAATTGTGAAATGCGTTTGCTTAATTATCATTTTATTGCTTAAAATTAAATAAATAATATTGTAACATTACAAATGTTACTCATTTAGAATTTTTTGAAAATATCAATTTATATTCATAGTTTGAGGATAATTAATGGAGTGATAAATTTGCTTCTATTGTATTGAAATGAGACTTTTTTCCCTCGAATTTTGATAGCTCTGGACATACATAATTTACTTATTTTATATATCAACAGCTTAACAAAGGAAGAAAGGATAGCAGTGATATTTATAAATATATAATTTACTAGTTTTGTTGATCTAAAAGTATTTAAATAAAATTATAGATTCAATTTGATCTCTTCACAAGAATAAATATAAAATTGATTTATTTAAATTGATGTTTAAAAATTATATTAAATAGCAGCAATGAGTAAGATGATAAATAAAAAGATCATAAAGACAAATTTCTTATAGAGTAATTTTTATATTATTTAAGAAGATTCAACCTTACTATAAAAATATAATAAATCAAAATAGGAAGCATGATAAAATGCTTAGAGTGTGATGAATTAATTCTGAATATAGATAATCCAGCACAACTACCAGTAAACCAAGCTTTACTACAATTTAGCAAAAATTTTCTTCAAAATAAACATTTTAAAATATTGGTTGATTTTAGAGTTACAAATATTAAGAATTTTAATTTCACTTTCTAAATTAAGGCAGCGACTGGAATGAATAATAAGCATCACCCCCCAAAAAGATAAAAATTTGAAGATATTGCTATCGAGAAGATTCATAAGAGCATTATAA
>ARYC01006271.1:0-30747 GCA_000711775.1 Oxytricha trifallax
CCCGGAGGGCAGTGCTCAGCACGCATCGCTGCAGAATCGCTTCGACGCCATCAGAATTTGCAGCTCCTCCAAGAAGGCTCGCAGCTAGCCAGAAACCCCTCTCAAGTCGTCGTCGGCGCTCGCTCCATTGCTTCAGAACCTGGCCAGCCTGAGGTTGCCAATCCACCTAACGTAAGGGCAGTGAGGTTTCAGGCGTTGCAGTTAGTAAGAAGCAGGATTCCAATCACACCTAAACGTCTTCAGCTATCGAGTAGAGGTGGGAGCAGCAGCTAAATCAGAGAGTATTCTTATAAAAGTAAGCAAATTCTACCAATTTACGCAAACATTTAGAAGATTTAGAATCAAGTTAAGCTGTTAGGCACGGCAAGTAGGCAGCTTTAGCGAATACTGGTAGTTGTTGCATCGAATCGCAATTGTAGTACACTCCCATCACAACGGTGCGCGAACAAGCCAACTAACGCCTAGGCAAGTATGGGGTCTTGGCAAGGAATCTCTCAATCGCGAAGGAGGCGACCAAGCGGCAGCAGTTCTCCATGAGTTTCGTGGCGGCCATCACCAAGGACAGGTTGATCTCGAGTCAGGTCATCGAGGGCGCGTTCGACGCCATGCTGTTCGAGAACTTCCTCTATCACACCTTGCGCCAGCTGCGCACTGACAAGGACCTCGCGTCGAAAAGGATCGTGCTGCTCATGGACAACGCAGTCATTCACAAGTATTCGGAGGTGCTGGCTACAGCCAGGAAGTTCAAGGTGACAGTGCTATATTCAACGCCGAGTACTCGCCCTGGCTCAACCCGATCGAGCAGTTGTTCTCGTACATCAAGAGGCACCTTCGATAGGAGCAAGCTGACAGCAAGTAAGTATAGTAAGCTTAACCCAATGTAGGATCCACCTCGTAAAGCGGCTCTCCGAGATTCTGAAAGCCATGACCAAGACTGACGTGAACAAGCTCTGGGCCTTCAGCGTGAAGCAGTGGTGCAGCACCATCAAGCATGGCTTCGTTTGAGACAAATGTTGGCAACATTCCACAACCTACCAAGATTGGCTAAGAACAGCAAGAATCGCGACGACGAGCGTGTAAATGATTAGATTATTTATTAAAACGAACTATTACATATTACACTTTTAAGTTTAAGTTTAAATCAATCAAACCTTCCAAACCATCACAACCTCCCTCGCTTGCGCGCATTCGAGACACCAACTTCGTCACTATAGCGTCATGGTGTAATTTAGACCTTTTTTATCGCAGATTTGAGTAAAATCAGTAGGAAGGAAGCTCGACTGAATAGATAGCAACTACAACACTCACGCTTACATGATTCCTACAACGACACGATTCGTATCCACTCTCTAAAATCGTGAATCTCTACAGCATTTGAACCAACATCAGCAACCAACTCCTCCATTCATCGATATTGGTTGTTAGTTGTAGTTATACGTGTGATTTGAAGTAGATTGTATGATTCAACGCATTAGTATACTAAAGTTTAGTAATTTGCTTGAGATTTGGTCAATTGACTGTATTTGCTCAGGTTCTTCGTAACAGCTGGCTCCTGATTTGAAAATTGGTTTTAATTAATTAAATATTTATTTATCAAAATTCCTATCTTTTTCTATTTTATCAATATTAATCATTCTTTAAATTATCTAACTTTTATGTAAATCTCTTAAAAATAATTAAAATTAACGCTTTAAGTAAAAAATAAAATGAATCTTGTAAATATGATGCATAATTTATGTAAGAAATTTTTTAAATGCTTTCAATTATCTTATCATAATTTTTTTTATATAATTAAATCATTGATCTTGATTGTTTAAACTTACAAATGCATATTTACAGCAATTAAATAATCACTTTGATTGCAGTGAGATTGGAAGTTTAGATTAGTATTTTTAAGCATATATGCCTATTTATTAACTAAGCTATGCATTTATTCTGATGTGAAAAATATGGAAAAAAAATTGTATCTTTTTCATATAAACTCACATAAAACTATTCTTTAGTAATTTAATTTTAAGTTGAATTGTAATTGCCTTTGTTGCAATTATTCTTTTGCTATTCATCCTCTCGTAACTTGCTTCTATAATTTCTTCTTTTAAGTAATTTCTTTATGCTAATAATTTTTATGTATAATATCGTTCTTTGTGATATTTAAATCTATTTTCTAGCTAATAAACATAGCACAACAGTAATTTGCAATCGTATCCTGATTATCTCATTTCGTTTGCTTCATATCTAAAATATTTTTTAATGAAATCTCTCAGTTGGGAATTTAGATCGATTTTTTATCTTAAGGAAAATAGAATTGATTTCATGTTGCTATTTTGATTGTACTGTTTATCGTTTTTATTTCAATATGTTAATTTCAATTAAGATATTTTCAAGATATATAATAGCCTAAAATACAATTGCAAGTTTCCTGGCATGTCAAAGAAATTTATTCCCTTTTTAATATTCTAACAAAATTTGTGGAAATAAATCAATTGTCATTAATTATTCATTTCACCAAGAATTTATATAAAGCTTACAATGTTTGAATTTAAATAATTTAAAAAATTTTAAATACTGATTAATTCTGAAAGAATATAAGTGCTTGTTTCAGCCTATAAATGACTCCATTTTCATGGAAAAAGAGCTTGATATAGCTAAAGAATAGTTGAGAATAAAATTTAATAAGACGGTTGTTTTTAAGGCATCATCCTCATGATCGTCTTAAAACTGTCTTCTTTTTTATGAATATTTTTTATTTATGATGTTTGAATTTATTTGTTTAAATATATAATGTAAATTTAAATTTATTACGTTTATTTGTAGAGCATCAATATTCAAATCTCAAGTCATAAAATAATATAGTTGATTAATAAATCTTCATTTATGACATAAATTTAATTCTATCCACTTTCTATATAGTCTTATATTAGTTCCTTAATTACTAATTTTAAAATAATATAATCTATTAAGCCAGATAAGTATAATTTATATTAGGAAATTTCTAACTTAATATTAGTGATGATGATAGCGATGATGATTATCATTCATTTAAATTTGTTTGTAAGTTACATTGAATATGTCTTATCTAATTTTTATAACATTACTAGATTAGGAGGAGCACCGAATGAGTTGTGTAGAACATTTTAAAGGAGCAGAAAATCATGGGAACTATCTACATTCTTGTTCTGAATCACAGAAGATATGAAGATTAATGGCTGATATAAAATCACTTTGATTTTATTTCATTTTTATTAAATGAAAAATTATTTAATAAATCCTGAATATATTCTTAAAATCCTTTATTATTCTTAAAATTTATAATATTTTAATTTTGAAAATTATTTTATAAGAAATTAATAATCAAGAATGAACTTTTTGAGCAAACCAATGCAAAACACCTCAGGAAAATTTAACCAGCCTACAATTTATTGAAAGAAACGTAGTTTAAGAACCTGCATATAGCAAATGCGAAAGATCATTTGCCTGGTCTCAAATGAGCTACAAATTAAAATTTATGAATCACTTCTACTTTTACTCTTTCATTATAAATTCAAAAAATTCACATGAAAATTAACGGGAACAAATTTAACATTTGAAAACAAAGCTTCTGGATTACTCTAGTCTAAATTGGATTTTGAAAAATGTCAAAAATTGCATTTAAATTGGGACAAGAATTACTCCCTATTTTGAAATTACAGTGTACAAAGCTTAAATCTCTTAATTTATATTAATAACTGATTATCATAAGGTATTTACTGAAATAATTCTGACGAAGCAGCTTTTAATTAATAGTAGTGAATTAAAACCCCAAGCTCACTGGAAGTCAGAATAATGCAAGTAGAACATAGCACCACAAATAAATGCTTTCTCAGCTCTAAATATAAAGAGACATTGAAGCCAGTTATAGTTACTATATATAAATATTTTATCATTTTGCTACCATTTCAATTTATACAACTTATGATAAATATCTTAGGAGAATATATCTGATGCTTGATTTACTCATAACTCCTCCTTAACACCTAATTTTTCACTTTATTATTTTAAAATAAGTTCTGAATAATATTTAATATTATTTTTATTAAAAATAGGAAGAACTTATCTATTTATGTAAACTCATCAATAATATTGAGAATTATATTAGTGATGCTGGCAGTACTAAATAATCCAGATATTTTCACAAACTTTCAAATAGCATTTGCTAGCCTCAACCTCCTTCATCCAAATTAAAAATAATATATATTATAATGACAATTTAAGATAAAAGTTATTTACGGATTTGTCGATAATTACTTTCGAAAAAATAGAAATTTCCTCACAAAAGTGAACCCATAAATTTATATTTTGTATAATAGATATACACTAGAGTTTGTAAAATTCCTTCTGACTTACTGTAATTATTTTAGGTTCTCTTAATATAAATTGCCATTGACTCCATTAAATAGGTATTTAGTTTGACAATTACAAGTTAATTATAGCACGATTCGTTGATAAGTATGACTGCAGTAATATAAATAAACTAATCAGCTCCTTATTTTAATGTTAATTCATTTCAAATTTGGAAACATCTGATTATGGTCTTTGCAACATTAAGACTGATAATTTATTAAACATGAATGAAAATTATTTATATTAGCATAATATTTACTACAATTTTTTCAGCAACCTACTTATATCTACAAGATAACTCTTAAAATATAAGCTTTTAACATAGACATTAATTTAATAAAGGCCAAAACATCCAAAATGGGTTTGCCAATAAATTAATCATAAAATATATCTACTTTATAAATTTACAAGTGTTTTACAAAACAATCATTAACGAAAGTAGAAACACAAGAGAAACAAGGAAAAACGAAGGAAACATATATTATTTGTTCTATTTAAAAATACTGTTGTTCTTTTTAGTTAAATTTCTCAAAGTTGGTATAATAGTCAATCATAAAATAAAATAATATTAAACTAATAGGATTTAATTTAAATATTTGTAAGTCAATGAGACCTAGATGAGATTTTATTATTCATATATTAGACAAATTCACCTTTTAACCTCCAAATTATATTTTTATTTGCTAAAAAGTTGCAAATAATTGTAAATAAAAGCTTATATTTGAAAGGCAATTGAGGACATAATGAAAATTAAAACTTACAAATAAAATCGTGATAAAACTAAATTCTTAGAAAAACTGTCATTATTTTGTGATAATAGAAGCTTAAATTAATAACAAATTTAGATTAAAATCTATTGAAATTTTAAAAAATGTTTCAAATTTATTATTGAATAACTGCCCATATTATTAGTAATATATTATTTTAGTATTAAAATCTTATTCTCTTAAAAAACAAATGTTTTGTGATTGTTTTATCAATTTTTATCAGATATATATCGTGTATATATTTCAAAATTATTTATTTAAATCAAGCATCTTATTATAGAATTTGGAAGCTTATTAAATTGGTACTTCTAATATAAATACCATTAAAATAATTTTAATACTTATATTTTTAGCTAAATTTAAAATAAAAATATAAGAATAGCTTTAATTAAAACAATTAAAATAAAATAAGAGTTTTAAATAATAAAATTACATCTTATATTTATTCTATAAAGAATCATTGCTGTTAAATATTATTTAGAATTATCAAATAATATTCTATTTTAATTAATAAATATCAATTATCAAAAAGATTATGCTCGATAATAGAATAGATTTCTTAAAAAAGAAATAAAATTATAAAATATGATATACGAGATATATAAATTAGCAATTTTGCAAACAAAATATAGAAGTCAGCATGATGGGTACTGGTTTGCACTTTGAATGAAGCTCAAGTAAAATTTGCTGTTTGATGATATTTTATGAAGTTGTATATTTATAGATTTAAGTAGCATGGAGTATAGTTGTGAAAAAGAAAAGAATCATTCTTAAGGTTCAAGTAAAAGTTTAAATCTAGCTTTTATAACTAAGTACCAGCTGTATTCTAGTTAAAAGCAAGCAAAGAATGCTAAAATCTATAAAAGAGTAAAATCATTACATTATGGTAAATTGTATTAGTTTAATTAAGATTCAATGCTTTATCTTACAATAAAAATCAATATAGTTTAATAGTTTTTAAAAAAAGATTTGTCATTATAGGAATCGAACCCTCTGACATTGGAATACAAATCTTTAATTTAACCATCTAGATTGGGATTTTATATTGCTGTTTTAAAGTCTATTACTTTTATATATGCTATCCATCTTTGAAAATTCATAAATTTATTCTTGTCACAATCTTTGAAAAAATCATCAAAACTATAAAAGAAAAGCATTTTGCTTAAATAGAAATACAATAGAGAATTCTTCAAACTTTCAGATGAAATCCTATAAATGAAAAATGAATGTAAATACTCAGGATGCACGACTTAGCAATTTCATACAAAAATTATGTTGTTAATTATCAAAATAAAAAGTGCGATAGGAAAAGAAGGCAAGAAAATACAAAAAACAGAGAATGTGTAAATATATTATTACCACTATCAGCAATTAATTTTATTACAATTCACTTCTATTAATAAATGGTAAATATTGAGATTTTTTGTATTCAAATTGATTTATTTCTAATTTATATTTTATTACCCCGATTCATTAAATAAATACTCATGGGGTTTTATACAATTTGAATGTTGCTTTTTTTGAATTTTGAGTCTTATTTATTGGGTAAAACCTCTATAATACATCTTTAGAGAACAAGCTTCTAAAATCAGTTAAATCTAGCTAAAGTTTAGAAAATGAAGATACTAAACTGATAAAACATAACTTGGGAGTTTCTGGTGTTGCTTCTGCAGATTTAAAATATTTTTTTAGTCGAACTACAAACCAGTGAGTATTATAATATGAATAGATGTAGGGTAGGTAAGCAATCTACAGTTAACTTGATAAAAGAGATAAATAAGATTATAGTGGAATAAAAAAAAAAAAAATTCGTAATAATTTCAGCATAATGAATGAAATGGAATTTAACTAAATAAATTTTCATGATTTTTTTCAAAAAAAGTGAAAACTTAATTTGGTTTCCAAATTTTCTCATATATAGAATAATTTTGGTCGATTTCGAAAAATTTCAATTTAATCTCAATAACTTCTTGATTCTCCACTCAAATCTTATATAGAGTGTTAATCACCAGAACGTCATTATATAGTGATTTGGATAAAGCATGAAACGAATTGAGCTTGGGAAGATTTTATGTACCTAAAATTAGTGCTATCAAAGGCAAAAAACACCGAGAAGAAATGGATAAAGCCCTCCCTTACTGTCACTGTTTTAAACATCTATTCTCAGCTATTCGATATAAGGATTGAAAATATTTAAAGATAGGTGCGATAGCTTTTACTAAAGTTTATCGTAATTCTATTCTTTAATGTGTAATTATATTCTAAGTTTCATCTTTTTTATTTAAACATTAATTTTTATACTTTGATAATATTATATCTACCATTAACCTTATTAATCAAGTATAATCGAAATGTGGAGACTGTTATAAAAGAATCAAAAATGAAATCAATTATGATTATGTTCAAATCAAAGTATACTAATGTGTTTCCAACTGTCGAGATTATGAATTAAGATTAGAGATTTTAATTATTAAAATTAGTTAACTACTTATACTTAAATTTAATTAATTATTAATTTAATCAACATTTTCAAAGTCATTTCTATTTTAGGGCAGTGACTTTTTCTTCTATTCTGATAACTTTCATTGCAATATTTTCTTGTGTTTTTTTGTGAAAAAATTTAGATATCTTCAGGATATCTTCCTTGAGGTATCTTCAGGATATCTTCCTAAAATAAAATTAAAAAATTCAAATTTTACAAAAGTAATAGTAGCAACAGTAGCAATAGCAGTAAAAAAAGTAGAATCAGTAACAATAATAATATTAATCAAAATAATTAAAGTACAGCTGAAATTCTAGAAAATTTCAGTTATTTTAAATTTGTAAATTAGTTTTCGTTATTATCTTCTTCGTCATCTTATTCATCTTCATCATTAGTTCTTAAAATTAAGAAAGTTAGGAAAATTGGATTATTAGGAAAAAATCCCTGTACTTTAATTATTTTGATTAATATTATTATTGTTACTGATTCTACTTTTTTTACTGCTATTGCTACTGTTGCTACTATTACTTTTGTAAAATTTGAATTTTTTAATTTTATTTTAGGAAGATATCCTGAAGATACCTCAAGGAAGATATCCTGAAGATATCTAAATTTTTTCACAAAAAAACACAAGAAAATATTGCAATGAAAGTTATCAGAATAGAAGAAAAAGTCACTGCCCTAAAATAGAAATGACTTTGAAAATGTTGATTAAATTAATAATTAATTAAATTTAAGTATAAGTAGTTAACTAATTTTAATAATTAAAATCTCTAATCTTAATTCATAATCTCGACAGTTGGAAACACATTAGTATACTTTGATTTGAACATAATCATAATTGATTTCATTTTTGATTCTTTTATAACAGTCTCCACATTTCGATTATACTTGATTAATATTACTTTTAGTTTATTGATAATTTAAACTGAGGAACTTCTAATAAAGATATTTTAGGGATTTCTGTTTAAAAAAATCTATTAATTAATCTTATTTTTTTAGTTTAATATGGGGTATTGTAATAAAGTCTTGTTGAACAATTCAATTAAATTAGTAAAATCATAGATTTATATGAAGTTAATATCCAATTTGACGACATACTGTTTTTTAAGAAAAAGATATGCAGTAAATAAATATTTTTATTATTTAAAGCTTCAAAGAAATAAATAAATACTGGAACTTAACAAGGCAGATAGAGATAATCAGATATTCATACTTTCAGTATATTAAAGAATTTTAAACATAGCTTATTTATTATTCAACACTTTAAAAACAAGATTTAATTTTTTCCCCAATAAAATGTAAGAGAGAACCTGTAAAGTATTGAACACACTAATTCTATAAAAAACAATTAAGATTTTAGGAATTACTATTTAATATTATATTTATATAAAAGAATTAACAAGGTAGGAATTTCTGATTATTTCTATCTGGCTGACTAAAGTCCAGTATTAATTTCCAGAAAGCATTAAATAATAAAAATAATATAAAATAATTTTAAATAAAGTGAAAAAGACAAATAAATATACTTAATTACTAAACATAAAAATTTTCAATTACAAGGAATTCTCTTTGATAATTATATAATAACCACTCATTCCTTCATAATATAAAAATAATTACAAGAAAATATATTTCAATGTTAATTTTATTTTTTATCAATTATTTTTCATGATAAGCTAGTATTATAAAACTGAGTTTACATTTAATACCCTAGTTATTGAATAAAAGTGCTTTAAAATCTTTTATTTTAAATTACTTACAGTTTTATATTAGGTTTATTATTTGAGATTCTTGAATTTTCACATATTTTCTTTTCTATTTTTCTTAGATTTCTTTCAATTCGTTCTTGAGTTCTTTATGTTGTTTTGGTAAGTGTTGCAGATGATTAAGTAAATTTAATTCAATTTGTAATTTAAAGTTTTATGTATAATTACTGAATATTTTAAGAGTCTAACCTAGATGATTTACTAACTTAATACTCTATTTTTTATGTATCTGATTTGTTATTTCCTTAATAGTTTAGCTCATTCCTGTCCTACTTGCCTATTTTTATAGCATTAAACGAAAGAGCATAAAAAACTACGGTGATCTGTCAATTTTTTTTACAGTATTATTCTAAGTTCATAAAATATATCTTTATTGAAAATTAATCTTATTCATGCTTGCTAGTACTAAAGATAGATGGTACAAATTTTGATAGCCCTGAAATGACTGGAACCATTCAAGATGATGAGTTTAGTTTAGTTTTGAACATTTATAGATTTAGATAGAAACTAAACAGTTTTCCCTCTTAGTTTCTAGCCAAAACAATTCCTCTCGATTTTCGTTGAATATTCTATAATTAATACCAGGTAATTTTATTGAATTTTAATTAAATTTCTTCCATGGCACTTAGGCTAAATAATGGTATTTCTAAGTAATCTAAGATAGTTATTTGAAAAAAAGCCATAGCCTAAAAGTTTAATGAATCATCTAGCTATCCGATCCTGTATAATTCTAGGTTAATATTCTATCTGATAGTTCTAGTAGAAAAGTTAGCTTCCAGTTTTACTGTATATTTTGCTAACAGATTTTATTCTTTGCTCTAGTTTTTCTTGATTTATTAAGGACGGTCTACTATTTCTCCAACTTTAAATTTAGTTGATATTTATTCTCACTCTTTGGAGGATCCAGAAAATTTCATATTCAAAACCAGAGGTTTCTTGTAACTTTCTTTCTTAATCAAATTTAGATCCCACTTTTGATTTAGCGAACAAGATGGAATCGATTTTTCTTGATTAATTTCCCAGGATTATTCTCTTCAAGCTCATTTACTTTTTGGATGCATATTAATATTTTGAGCATAATCCAACAACTACTTGTGAGAAGATTTTTATTTATAGTTAGCACCTCATTTTTACTTTACTATCATTGTTGCTACATGAGGAATTTTATAGCAATATAATTTATTGTTCCAAAAGTAAATTTTTGTTTAACTTTATGATTACTACTAAGTTGCATTCATGGATATTTATTTGCTTACTCAGCCAAAATCAGCCTTAAAAGTGAATTTAAAATTAAATTGTACGCATGAGAAATATTACCAGTGATTCAATGAAAGTTTATTGCATCTTGCTTGATTTATAAAAATTGTTTTTATTTTTATTATAAGGCATTCTTATTTTTTATTTTATAATCAATTCTCTTATAAAAATATTAATTCTCATTTATATGAAGTAATATTTCATTATTGATTAATTGGTAGAGGGATATTTTAAAGTAACAAGTGGTTTCCACGAAACTCTTATAGAAGTCTCATTAAACTCTTATAGAAGTCTCATTATATTATAAATATAATATTGATATTTATATATTGAATTTTTATTTTATTAATTAAAATTATGATTTAATAATTAAGAAATTTTAGAAAGATCCCAATACTTGGATGGCCCCCATATATCTGGAATTTTTTGAAATTCCAGATTTATTAACGAATTCCAGATTGAGAAATTCCATATCTTTGATATAATTCCAGATCTTTTTCTGGAATTCTACAATATCTTGAATGATAAGAATTTTTTTTTTAAAAAAAATTTACTTCATTATATTATATATCATGAAGGAAATTATAAATTTTATGAAATACATTTAATTGTAATATATTGATGACTTTTAAATTTCCATTAACAATATATTTTTTGTTATGTATCACTCTCAAACTATTTTATCTCCACTTCATAATTAAATTTTATTTATAATAATTATTAATTTTAGCAAGCAAGTATAAACTGAAGATCAAGTTTAATGAATAATTGAATTTAAGGTTTATTATATAAATGATTTAATAATTAAACAACATTAAACTAAACCATCTTCCATTGCAATTATCAATTGCATTGTTACGATTATTTCTTTGCAGTTAAGATTAGTAAGTTATTTTACTTAATTGGGTTATATATGGGAGACTCAACTGAAGATGAGATCAGATCGCATACGTTAACACAATCCTTATATTATTCATTACTTATTTATTTTATTATTTTGAGAATTTAATGAGGATCATTTTCTGTTTAAACACTTGGTAGGTTGGGGATCGAGCCAGGCGTTCTCTGATGCTGGGTACGCTGCCACCCGCCTGCCTACCTTGTCTCATTATCGATTATAATTTGTATTTCAATAAAGTTTTAAATTGACAGTAGTGATTAGCTGGTCCTGGTAGGTAGTTGCCTAGGACTTGTGGTGCAAGTGGTAACAACCTAGTTCGACTCTCCCAGTATCCTGGCAAGAGGAAATACCTTAACTCTCACACTGTACAGTCTGTGTCTCCAGCATCAGTATATGTAAAGGAAGAATATTTTGAGGACGAGCTATGCCCGACTCAGTCAAGACCTTCAATACAGGAATTACTATAAAGTACATGGAATTTAAGAACTTACTTTGTCTTAAATCTTTGCTCTGACGTTTTCGATGGTGTTTGATATTTCGACGTAAGTAAACTCCATTTCTCAAACTAATTAATTAATTAAGAAGTTAATTAATAATTCTACATTACCTAATAGTTACTCTTTACTATTGTTAAAATTTTTATATTTAAACGAAAAGAAATATTACGAAACAAACTGAATCAAAATTATATGTTCTATTATAAAATATTCAAGTAAGATATTTGAAAAAGTCATTAAAGTAATTATCCTTCTCTGATCAGACTGATATTATTTTGTAAGAATAATGTTTTCAATTTATAGCCAGATGTTATGAAAATGTATTAAAAAATTACTAAATAACCAATATTTTGAAAAATTTAATTTAAATTAAATATAATCTAAATTTTTAATTTTTAACGTATTGTGATTTAGATATTTTTTTTAAAAAAAATTTTTAAAAAATGAGTTCCAGAATTATATCAGGAGTTCCAGATTTAAAGTGGAATTCCAGGAATATTTCTGGAATTTTTTTCTGACTCCCATACATCTGGAATTTTTATAAACTCCAGATGTATGGGAGTCATCCCAATACTTCTAGTCAATATAAATCAAATTTCTTATTAAGCTATATTAAGCTAGAAATCATGCAAAACTTATTATAAGATTATTTATTCATTTGCTTAGCTAGAGCTGGTAATAAATATGAAGTTAAGAACAATAACATAGATCTTAAAAGCTACCTAGCAAGAAAATTTTTTATATTACCAAGTTAAATGAGGAAGTTCAGAATAAATGATGATGACTTTATTACCTAAATATAATTTACAAACAAAATAAATTAAAACGGAACTCAAAATTACGTACTAACTAGATCCCACCCAAAATCGTTCAATGATAAAAACTGACTTAAAGAATCTTTATTATCCATTATAAAGGCTCTATTAAAGCCAACCAATGATATTAATCTCTCTTAAAGCTAACCAACTAATATACAGAAAAATCCAAAACTCTGGACTTAAAACAAGACTAAGTAAGAGAGAAAGATCCTTCATACTAAGGACATGATATTTACTAATGAGCTTCAAAACTTTTTAAGTTTTCTTAAGTAATGAAAACTTAACACAATAAGTAGCAACTGAGCACATAACTAACTTCCTAACCACGTGGAAACACAAAAATGATATATCAGTCGAATTACTTTTAATAGTCACTAAAATATCTAAGGAAGCACACAGGCTGGCTCTCCAGAAAGAGATATCCTTCTCAGAAGAAACAAGCTTCGATTCTGAGGATAGCCTCTTCTAGATGGATGGCGCATTTTTCCTATCTAGTACCCAAAGAGAGCAAATACGTCACAGATCGGTATAATCCATAACAGAAAAATTTCTGGTCAACACACTACAACAGAATCTGACCAATGACGTCACCTTACCAAACTTGAACTTATAGAGTAAAGTGATACAATAAATATCACAAATATCCAGAGCTTAACTCAATATATAAAACTAAATCGACTCAATTAACAAGGTTAATATAACCAGCCTAAACGCAACAAGATAGGAGACCCCATAGGTCATACCTACTATACAAAAGGAAGAGGAAATAACAAGTACATAATAGATAACTCAAAAGCCAGACACTATTATGACAGAGCCTGAAGAAGAATAAAAATAGTAGCAACCTCAAAAGAACTAAGTGCCCAGATAACCACTCAAGAAATTTGTCCCTTAAGGACCACCACTTGAGAAAATCCTTTCCTTCTAGGAGAAATCAAAATTCTCCATGATACCCAAAGAATAAGAGTTACAGAGATACGAACAAAAATATAGTAATTATTCACTATATCAATTAAAAAAGCATCTAGTCTCTCTCTAGAAAATAGAGAACAAAAAGAAACTCTTCACTATCAAACAAAATAGCATGAACTCTCTAATGTTCCTTAGAAGACATGTTGAACATAAAGTCAGGGGAAAGGTAGGTAGACACTAAAAAACTCACATCACTAATATCACAGAAGCAATAGAAGTTTATGAAGACGATAGCTATGAATTCAATCCAAACAAAGAAATTTACAAAGAGCTTCATAAAGACTTTATAAGAGTCCTTACTTTTGTGAGAAAAACACTAATCCAAACTTAAGAAATGGAAGGAGGTGAACGAGAATATGAGAGACTACCAAACACATACGACTGCTCATACTGGTAGAGTAGTCCAAATCACTTAGAATCAGACAGTGAGAACGATTGGGAAGATTATTGAAGTAGCATAATATAAATCTAACACATATAAAAGGGGTTGTCCCTTAACTAAGCATATATGCTAACTATGATCGGGGGTTCCTAGAGGCCTCAATGTGATCACATTATTATTATTACCTAAATATACTTATTGATAAAAAGGTAAAGAAAATGCGCATATTACCACATTTATTGCGGGACTTTGGTCTCAAATAACGATAAAAATTAGATGTTTACTAGCATCTATATGTTTTCAGCAAATTTTAATTTACAATGGAATAAAATTTAAATTTAAATTTTTATCATTATAAGACTGATATACTTACATTTTGTTAATTGGGATTGTTCTTAATCATTTAGATATAAAATAAAATAATGAAATTCAATAATTTAAAATAATTTGAAATTATTAAATTAGAAAGTTATAAGGATAGTGTGACCCATAGGGGCTCGAGGCTGGACACTTTATAATAGAGCTTTCTACTAGACTAAGGCCTGCTGAGGAGGTTGCTGGGTTCACCGCATTAGGGGCCTTTCGGCGGGGTTCAATCTGTCAGATCCTAAACTCCTCGAGTTGTCTGCACTAAGGATTTCCCTGCATTAGATGAGCTACCTGGCGTGAGTTCAGCTTCCTAGGTAATAGGGAGTAGGATGAAGGTACGCTCTGCCTTCGAAAGTGAGACGATGAGAACCATAGAAGCAACGATAATGATTTTCCTCCCACACCAGGTCGGGTTAATGAGGCTACCACAGCGAAAGGATAGAGACTGCTATCTCAGAAGTGGTGGAACCTGGTAATAACTTTCTCCAGACTCCCCTTTAATTGTTTACAGGAAGCAGATCTCTGCGAGCTCTGCGAGAAACACCAGGGTAGGTGTATGTATCTCGGTAACAGGGAGATGTGGAATGAGGGTGAGGTGGTTTTTTGGAATTTTTCTTGTGCACGACTTGCCACGTCATTGATTGCCACATCAACTCACTGCAGACACCTACGTCACGACTAAAATTGATGGTTTGATTTTAGTATTAAACAGTGAATTGATAAATATTTAATTTTGAGTATAACTCGTTAATCATCATCAAAATAATTTAAATTTTCAATAATAGTTCGAAAGTGTTTTTATATTTATTCCATGTTTGAGATATTTTTTTATATTCTTATGAATAAATTATAAGTTACTTGTAACTAAATTTGAATATGTAGTTCCATATGCATATTAAATTAAATTATAATTTATGAATTAAATTATCTTAAATTTCAAAATGGTTTTTCGCTAAAATTTATTAAATTATTGAGTATATACTTAATATTAATTATCTTTCTAATCAAATAATTATAAAAGAACTTAATATTAAGTTAACAGCAAATAAGCTAAGTATGTCCTCGAGAAAATTCAAAGACAACTATTTTGAATTTTGAACTTAGGACTCATGTTAATTGTAATTGTGCCCTTCAAGAAACAATAGCAGTCAAAGTGAGAAGCAATTATAAGTTAAGAGCCACTTTTATGCAACTATATAGTAAGACCTAACATACAGTGATTCATTGGAACTTGAAAGTGATATATTATCTAAATGAGTTACTTGAATTAGTTCTCTAAGAAATTAACCAATGAAAATTACTGGAAAGATATAGTCACTGGTCAATCAATGAAAATAATAAAATAAATATTTATAATTCAAAAAAATAATGTATTAACAAATTAAGAGAAGTTAATATCGATGAGATTAACTATAATAAATAATTTGTAGATCAACTCAGTACTGCTTTCAAGGCCTGAATAAAGCATAACTTTAGATCTCTCAAATAATGGTAAGAAACACTGTCGTAGATTGTCATCAAAGTTTTTTCTCCTAAGTAATTATTTCATATTCAAGAAATTTTATAGTTTAATTATTCATTGATTCTCAATTCAGTTGAATATTGTGCATAAGGTTAATTATAATAATATAATATTAGTGAAATATATTATTTATATAAAATTAAGGCTTTTTATAAGCTTATTATGCTTAAATAATTTTACGCTTTATATTTGTTTGATCAAAAGACTTTGATGTGTGTAAAATGCTTATATTAACATATTTAATATTACTATAAATTCTAATTTGATAAATAAATTTAGTTTTATAATTAACTAGTTGTAACTAATCTAATAAGTATTGTTAAATATTTAAAATATAACTAAAGCACTTTAATGTCATTAACTAAGAATGAAATCATGAAAACCTCATTCAAGAAAAACAAATCCAAAAAGTCGCTAAAAAATCATGCCGTAAATGAGTAAAAACGCCTCTATTCTGTGAATAGATAGTCTCATTTACGAATCATCCTCCATTGTCTTGGACAACAATTGTATGCTTCAGCAAGATAAGAGCATTTGGTCTAATAATAATAAACTAGAATACATTAGATCCTTGAAAGCACTGGATAATGTAAAAAGTATCATCATTTTAATGTGATGTCAAACTAAGGGTATCAAGAGCTGAGGGAGCTAAATCAAATTTGAAGATAAAAAAAGAGAGATTGTTAGAGGTAAACTATTTAAGAAGGCATGAGGGAACCTAGAATTATTGTAAAATAATTTAAGTTAATTCAATGATATTATAAGACAGATAAAGGGTAAAATATATTAAAAAGAGAGTCTCATGAGAAATCCTGAAATTGGTCTATTATCTGATCCAGAAAATTGGTAGTTTTTAGCTATTCCAATGGCAAACTATTTTGCATTTGAGCTATTGGGAAAATAAGGGTTTCATAAATTTGCAAAAGACATGATCAATATGTAAAGGTGCTACTACCTCATGATTAATCTTGAATTAGAACATAATAAGATACATATTAGAAAATCTTGTTTATCAATAATGAAAAAGATTAGAAAATTATCATAGAATAAAGAAATAAAAATCTTTTGAGTCTAGACTATGATACTAAAGGAACAGAAATTGTGAATCAAAAATTACAGCAGATAGACACTTAGAACAAATTAGTGTTGTAAAACGTAGCTTGCTACTAGAACAAAAGAACATCTACTGGAAAGACAGTTCAGTAATTGGATGAGCATTTATCATATGTAGAAAGATATGTAATACATAAAGAGTAGAGAGAAAGTGGAAAATATGATGAATGTAAGTAGAAAACAAGGAAATCCAAACTCATATAAGACCATCTTTCATAAGCTAAGCAGTTTAAGAAAAGATAGGAGTGAAAGAAATGGAATTTGATTATAAAGAAAGGGGAAAGATTTACAGAGTGCGATTATTAATGATGAAGGAATTACAGAGAAACAATTAGAAGAAATGAGTTTCAAAATTTCTGTAATTAATCACATATCTTGCATATTTAATCACGCAACTTATATAGAACTAGATAAATATATAATTTACTAAGTAGAAATCTATCTATCTAAATATATTATATAATATAAGTAATATTATCTTAAGTATAATATTATAATAAGTAGTATTTAAATCAAATATTCCAATCCGAATCTCAAATATCTATAACTATTTTAATTCATAAAAAATTATTGTGGTTTGAAAATGTGTTTTGTTTTTTTTCATCTACACTTACAAATAATAAATCATAATTTATTAATTGATATAAAAATTGATTATTTATATATAGATAATGTTTCATTTCTTATTTTAATTTAAAACATTTTCTTAGAAAAATGTTAAATAGTTTTAATCTAATTTATTAAAACATAATTATTACGAATAAATTCAAAATTCAAAATTATATTAATAAAAAGAGAGTAAAATCTCAGCAGGAACAAGATGCAAGAAAGAAAAAAAATTATCGGTGAGAGAAGAAGACTATATGCATATACGAAAAATGAAAAACACAAAATGACAGTCATAAAGAATAATCTAAGATTTTTTAAATAATTAAAACTAACTAAAGCTAATCAATTTAAAAAAGTCTTAAATGTTCAAGTAACTTTTTAAAATAATTAAAAATGATTTAATATATTTTCTATTCCAATAGAAAACAATCGACAGCTTTATTTTTTAAATTATAGAGAGAAGTTATAGGATGGATCAGAGGGAATGAAATATTCGTGGATAGTCAGCAAAGTAAGAGTAGAGTTTATGTTATAAACAACGAGAGACAGGCTGAAGCGCAATATATTGAATTAAAAATATGTTTACAAAATGTGAGAAGATGAAACTCCAAATTGAAATAAGACCAAAAGATGAGAGAGAGAGAGAAAGAAGAATAGAGTACAGAGTTCACAGGCCTCATTGAAACGAGAAAACAAAACTAATTGGAATAATAATCAAAACATAACTCAAACGCAGTAAGTGGAGGGAGTTTAGATCTCAATAGTGGGAAATATTTAATGAAGACAGCATAAACGATAAAACAATACTTGATATGGAACATTCTAAATGTGGAAAGTTACCCTCTACATATAATCACCTGAACATACCCCTATATTAAAATGATGAAGTAAAATTTCTTCAAAACATAGTAATATACATAATCAAGTCAATAAAACAAAAATGCTATAAATAAAATTGATAGGGATGGGAGAATTTAACTTCACATTAAAGAACTGAGCAAAAGATTGAAGAAAGAAGAATTATAAGAATTGATACCAGAAGGAGTGGATATCCACAAAAGAGGCAATTAATTGGATTAGATTTCTCGAATGTAGAGATAAATGAAAGGGAGATAAACGAATTCGCTCTGACTGATTTAAAATTACAATAAGTAAAATAAAAATAAAATTTCAAGAAAATGAATTGAGAATGGCGGACAGAGAGAAGATGATAAGGATATCAGACGTTGTCAAATTGTGTTGGAAAACTTTCGTAGAAAAGGAAATTGAATAGCGAAGAGAAGAAGATTTAGAATAAATAGAGAGGAATGTTTTTAAGAAAAAATAGAGAAACAAATCAATGCAAAGAATTGATACAGACAACTATCAAGTTGAGCTATTAAGAATAATATATCAAGCAAAACATCAGCAGATACTTTTTACACAAAGGAGCAATAGAGAGGGGCAATTAAAGATATGGAACATTGATTGGGAAGAAAAGACTTTAAAAGTTTTATCTACCTGGTAAAAAACTTACAAAAATAGGTGAAACCAACAATAGGTTAACGGTAATAGATGAAAGAAAATCTTCATCATTTATAACAGATCATGATAAAAGCAATACTTGAATATAACAATAAACTTTTTAAGGATGACAGAAGTCAAAACTAGAGGCAAATATAGATAAAATATGTGATTATTTAAACAAACTGATGATCAATAAGCAAGATACGATTGGCTTCTCAATAAGCAGACCTTGTAAAAAGAATATCGGAATGTAATTTCATTTTTGCAATCGGACAAGAAGGATTTTATGGAAAAATGCTAGAGAAGACGAATAAGCTCATTTTTAGAGGGGATTCAGCAGAATAGATAAATTGTGGAGAATTTCCTAAGTATCTGAAAGAAAGGAAGACAGATCCTTTTGAGCAAGAATCAACATTAATAAACCCTGAAATAAATAATACTAGTCCAATCGTGATTAACTCTCCTCAAATCAAATTAATTGAAAAAGTGCTAGTAAACAAACCGCTGAAATAGAAAGTGAATTGCTAAAAAAGGAAAATTACCAATATAGATAGAAAGAAATGCACAGTTACGATTAGATAGTTTATGAGGGAGAAAAAATTAAGGCAAGAAATGGATTTATACAAAGATGCAGACTATCTCTTATGTTTTTAGAATTAGGATCCATCTTCATCTACTCAAAAAGAGATTTCAAATCATTAATACACAAAGGAAATTACTAACTTTTGCAGACGATTTCCTCATTAAATTAAAAACAAATAGCAAATAATAAAAATACTATTATTTTTCAGGAGATAGATTAAAATCACAATTTTAATATAAATTAGAAAAAGACTGTGTTTATGAGCTACTCCCAGTATTCAAAGATGGAAATGTGATAAATAGAATATTGAATAAAAAAATGTTAGATAACTGAGTATAAATATATAAATAGATACACAAGAACGCTACTGAAATATATCTAGGATGGAATAAAATAATAATTATATTCTTACCAAAACTTCACAATATTCAATAATGCATCTATCTATGTTACAATCATAGTTGTTTAATTAGATCACATATTATATTAAAATTCAGACGACTCGAGTAGTCACAGATTACGTAAAATTAGAGGAAAGAGATAAGATAGTGAAATATCTAAAAGAATAGCATTTAAACCCCCTATAGGCATTACTAATAAGATACTTCAAAATATCACAAAACTAAAGGAAAGTAGTACAAGAGAAATAATAAAATAATTAGCTCTGAAAAGTATCAAGAAAATGAAAAGTAACTTTGATATAAACCTAAAATTTAAAGAGATACAAAATCAAATCTAGCAAAAGAAGCAGTAGCTACAAAAATAGAAAAATAATATTCCTAACAGGAATGTGATGAGCACAATGATGGCAATAAACAACCAAGGTAGGACAATTGAAAGTTGTGGGATGAGTCACAACTGCAAGATCTAATAAACATTCGTGAATTCAACCAATTAGAATAATTCTAATTAATGATCGAAGCTGGGGCCTAACGAAATATTTTAAAAAAATTTGAGAGAGCATAGATCAATAAAACTTAACTTCAAAACAAAAATTGAAATTATTGCAAACAGAGTCTGGCTAGACGAAAAGATAAGAGGACTAGAAACCAAAGGCTACATCTAAAAGATAAAACTCTTTTAAGATACCTATGTGAAAGAATGATCAAGTTCAAAGCAGAAAGCTTAAACGATGACTAGGAATGAAAATCTGAAAATCTAAAATTTTTAATAAGAAACAATTAAGTATAAATAGAATAATGTAGAGATAGTTATAATTAAAATTTAAAATTAAAGCTCCATTACTCATTTAAGACTGGAAACAAGGCATTAAGTATAAATAGATCAAATTAATTGCTTTAAAAATAAATAATTAGAATGATATATTGATTAAAGGAAAAATTCTTATCAGAAATTAAAATTGATTCCAGCATTGTCGAAAAAATATTAGTAAGATCATTAAACTTTAAATCGAAAATCATGTCAACCAATTAAAACTAACTTTTGGACATCTTTAAAATTTTAGCCAAAATTATAAAGACTACTCATCATATCGCTAGTAAATATTTTTTTCATTATTTTCTTCATTTTTCATCTATTCTTACTATTATTTTCATAATTAAAAGACATGGGGTTTAATTAAATATAAAGGAAAAAATTCAATAATTGATTTTAAGAAAAAAGCATACCCGATATAAGAGTTAAAGAATAAAAAACTATTCCAAAGCTATGAGAATGAAGAATAGAGGATAATAGAAATGCGATGGTAGGCAAAGTTTGAAGAAAACGGGGCTCAGTATACGATCATGTACTCATAGATAAAAGTATTAGAATAGATAGTTCTGAAGAACGGAGTTCAAATGCAAATGGAACTAACCCGTCAAGAATTAGAGATTCAGTAAAATAATATTTGAAGAAACAGAAGTGGAGGAATAACTATTCACACTTATAGTATACGGTCGGGAAAAGACGGAAATAGCGGTAGGAAGAGCGGCAAACCAAAATTAGACTAAACTCTACCTATAGGAATAAATTGAAGATTTCAGGGAACGAAGCAGGATAAAATGCGAAAGACCAGGAGATGAGAGGAAAAGAAGGTGCTTAAATTTAAGAGACGATCAACCAACAGTTTTTGAATGAGTAGGAGGGAGCAGACAATAATATAAGAGGAATTAAAGTACAAAGAGTAAAGAATAACATTGCGCTTTTTATTCAGTACTGTTTAATTATTGTCCATTTTTTTTTACCTTTGTTATTATCTATCTATCTAATTAATATTAATTATTATAAACAGATTTGACGTAATAGGGTTCATATATTTGGAATAAAAGATAAACTGATTCGCTTTTAGAAACTAATAAATGACATTACGGCATACATATAAATTTGCTTTAATTGAATATCCAATAAATAAACTATTTTCCAGTTATAAATCTAGTTATTCAGATCATTTTATGTTTTTAAAGGATTATTATAATGATATTTTATTTATTATAATCAATATAATATTAATACTTCCTGCCTTTAAATTGATATTTCATGAATTATTTTACTCATAATAATTGATTTTACTTTAATACATAAAACATAAATAATATTAATCATTCAGTTTCAAATTAAATTCAATAAGAGCACATTTAATTAAAGAATGAAACATAGATCAACTTAAATAAGGTTTTTTTAATATGATATGTTCATTTCATATATTATTGTTTAAAAGCCTATTGTTGAGTATATTAAGAAATTATTACTTTTGCTACGTAGAGAAGGCTTATTCTCAATAATTTAAAAATGATCTGGCATTGTATATAGAGTTCTGAAATTTGATTACTTTATATTGCCTAATGCCGCAAAAACTAGCTTATAAATTAATCATGAACTTCATATTTATAAAAATGATAGATACGCAACTCAATGCAATAGCTCGTATGGTTTATTAAAGGCAAGTAATAGTAAAAAACAACAAATTATTATCCAATTTAGTTTCACAAAAATTTATTGCAAATATTTTATTCACTAAATGTCTAGATAAAACATAAATAATTAGGTATATCTAAACCTTAATTAAAAAAGAAAAACACAACTAAATCCTAAGATTATATGAGTAAGGAAACTTTTTTTTTTGGATTAAAAATTAAATCTGTAAGAAACTGTTAATTAATAAAAATATTTTAGAATTTAAAATGAAAAATATTAAATAAAATGCATTAAAATTAATTTTTAATTTAGGATGAAGAAAAAAAAATAAAAGAAATTCAGCCAACAATTAATCTTTTTAAAACTTCAAAATTTAATAGTATTAGACATTATCATTGAAAGAATGAATGAATAAAATTTTATATATAAAATATGTTCTTTTGAAATTCATTATTCAAGAAGGAAACTATTTTAGAAGTTGAGGATAGAAAATTTGATATGAAAAGGGCATTTATAAGTTTAAAGAAACTCTTTAAGAACAAGTAATTTTTAATATAAATTTAAATATAATTGTATTACTTATAGCATTTTTAATTATGTTTAGAATGCATAATTATTATTTTATTTAATAAATCATGTAAAAATAACTAAAAATCTTTTTATAAAAAATATTATAATGCAAAGATTTTTAAATTTATTGTTAGAAAGATCTTAAAAAAAGATAAACTTTTTCAAGTTTTCAATACCTTTTTAAAATAAAATAAAACAATATTCATAAAAACTTAACAAAAATAAGATGATTTCATGGAAAATGTCATTTTATATAATAGTAGTTTAAATAGAAATCCTTTAGAGGACCTAATAATTAAAGTGTAAAAAATATAGATTATAATATAAAAACTTTGCTATGTAAATAACAAAAAAAAGTCAGTTATTTTGGGGAACGTTTCTCAATTTGATAAAATTATATTCCTATTATAGTACAGCTGAGCAAAAAATAATTAAAAATATTTCTATAATATTTATTTTAGAAAATCACTTAATATTATCTCAATAGATTTGAAGAATTTTATTCTCATATTTCTTAATGAAAATTAATACTATTTAAAGACATACCAATCTTAATTTCATCAAACATAATAAATTTTAAATTAATATTTTTAAAAAATAATTTAATTAAATCAAAATTAAAAATTGAATATTTTTTCTTTAATTTATTTTTAATTTTATAAAATAAAGAATATTTAAATAATTGAAATGCTTTCTATTATTTAAAACTAGACTTTATTATAATTAACTTCTTTTATATTAGTATTTATTATCATCACTTAATTATATCAGAGACTCATTTGAAAACAAATTTATTCTACAAGAAATAATATTATTATATTTTCTGATATTCATATGAATATAATCATAATATCCTTATTCATTTCAAAATATATATCTAAGACAAGCAATCTAATAAAAATAGTTAATGATTTGAGTTTGTAAATAATCAAAATAATAGTTAAAGTTAATCAAATATTGACAAGTGAATTTGAATATATTATAATGCAATAAATTATAAATAAAAATTTAATTATTAAACATTAAAACAATTGTGCCATAAGTAATTTTATATCTTACTATTTCTCACTGTTGCGACAAAATGAAATATATGTATACATAGTTTATATTAAAGATTTTAAATAAATAATTATTATGATTATGTTTGCAGGGGATCAGCCACAAGCTACAGCAAAAGTAAAAATTTGAAGGAAAAGAAGGCGAGGAACATTGGCCTCTGCATAAAACTTGACGTATGTTTGCCTTAGAGCTAATGATAGTGCCGAACTGTCAACCTTGGCTAAGCGAGGCTAGAAAATCCAAATTCACTAACATCAGAGCTGATGAGTAAAAGAGGTTTCTCCATTAAGTATAGTGGCTTCTATTGCTACAAAGCAGATACAAGAGAATGACTTTGACTATAAAATTAAATAAAATTCAGCCTAGCAGTTAAAGAGGGCGGACATATGGAAACTCAATTTAACAGTATTCTTAATCCACTCCTATGTCAAACTACTAAAAACATAGATGTATATAGTAAAATTAATAAAAATGATTATAATTACTTGAAGTTGAGTGCAAGATTTTAAATAATCTCATTAATTTTAATAATAATAATAATATGATTACAATCAGGTTTTTGAAGACTCTGGTCTTAATTATATATTTTTATTAGTAATTGTCAAGAACTTTTAAACAAAATTTTTAATTTTTTGAATATTGCCTAGTAATCGATAAAAAATCCTAGGTAATGGTGGAATGGTCGATTTATTATCTAAGAACTAGATTCTTTAATTCTTTCTTGAGCTATCTTTTGTATTAATTAAGCTATGATATTACATATATGAGTATTTAATCTAAATTTTATCTTATTTAAGTAAATCAAATTTAATTAGTAATTTGATTATAGTTTCGATCAACTTGCTTCATAAGTTTATCCGATAGTTGAAAATACTACTATTGGTCAAGTCTTTTAAATTAATGTTAAGAAGCTCCATATCTTTGGTTTGATCATTAAATCTGCATCATTTATTATTAGCGGGAGTTATGCCTTTTTGTTAATTAAATCTAATTTTTTGGATAACACAGGAAGGGCATTTGTATTTAAAAATTCTGTCAATCAAATTATCTAGGCTTTTTCTTTTTAATTAGGGTAATTTATAAGTGAATAAGTTAAATAATTTATATATTGAGTATCTGTAACAATCTGAGTTGATTTTGAATTAGTCTTTTGGTTTTTAGGGGTTTGCTTAGTAAAGGTTCATAGCAACATCTTGCTCTTTTAGGCTACAAGGAATTGTTAGATATTAAATTTAAATTCTTATTAATAAAATTGTAAAATAGAAGTTTTTATATTTTACAATTTTAGCTAATTTCATAATCTTGATAATTGCTAAAAATCTATTAAAAACAATGCATGCTAAATAATTTAAATTCCCCTGTTTACTCAGAAAATATTTATGAAATTTAACTCATTTTACGTAAAAATATTTATTGTAATTAAATACTTAGATCGGAAAATGACCATTATAAGTGCAAGTCATATCTACATCACCGCCATTAATACTATTAATATTAATTAAAAAATCATTTTTAATAATATTGGAGGAATACATTCGATTTGCGAAAATTAATTAAAATTAATTATAAATTTCCTTCAGTTAAATTTTTGAAAAATGTCTCTAAACCCTAACAATTTTATACTCTCTGGAAAGTGCATTAAAAATAAGACGGTGGTTGTTATTGCTATAATGATTTTATCTCTTCTACCAAGCGAGAAAAAACCCTTTTACTTTTCATAGGAGCTAGCTCAAAATCAAAATATCTCGCTTCCTGGGATGATTCAAGAATATTGCCAATAGCAAATTCCAGCTAAAATTGCAGTATCTACAGTAGAATCGTGTTAGATTTTAATTTTGAGCTCCTTTAGATGTGATAACTGCCATAATTTTAATATTTAATTAAATTAATTTTAATTCATTTTCCAAAATCTAATGTATTCCTACAATACTGTAATTATTTATTTATCTTTATGATATTTTAATTAAGTTAACAATTATTTTTTTATTTTAAAATAATACTAAAACTTAAAATTAATTAAATTAAGGGAAACATTTATATTTGTTATTTTAAATACTTCTCTTAAAATCTGAATATGAACTTTTAATTATAAATAATGAATTTTTAATTTTACTTAAACATTGTAATATCCTTGAAGATGAAATTAGGAATCCTAAAAAAGCTGACATTCAAAATAATTGAGATTTATGACTTTTATAAAGCCTAAATTGACTCGAAATACCTTTTTACATGATGATTCTAAAGTAAGATTTAAAAAGAATGCAAATATACTTATAAAAATGATAAATATACTAAAGCTAATTTCTAATAAATTGAAGAAAAGGTATTCCATTTCATATTAAGCGAGTTAAGATTAATTTGTTCATAAGTGAGATTTTTTAAGGAAATTTCATAAGTGAATAGAAATTAGATTTGATAAAACATTATTAAACGATAATTTTTTAATTTTCTAAATGACTTGACTTTTTCTCAGTCGATCTGATCAGAGAGGTATCTTCTGTGCATACAAGAGCAGGCTAAATTGATAGGAGTTTTTAAATATAAGAGGATAAATAATATGCAACAGATTATAATTTTCCACGTGAAGAATGAAGCGCCATCATAAAAGCCAGGAATATGTGGAAGTAGATTTAACTCAAGATACATTGAAGAACAGGCCCACAGTTTGAAATTGCCGCCATTGGGCAGTGGCGTCTGAATCGATTCTTTTAGTATTACAGAAATCTAATATTGTTGCAGGCTAGGTATCCTCTTAGATTTCAAAAGCGCTATTAATTGAGAATATAAAAGTGTACAAAGCAGATGCCTAGCCTAGCCATTTTGAAAATTGAAATTAATTAATTAATTAATTACATTTTTCAAGGCAATTTTTTCGACTCTTCTCCTAGTCCATGATTTATTTCACAAAAACATCGTAGGCCAATATCTGTGAGATTATACAGATCTTTGTTTTAAGTGCTGCTCTACAAAAATCAATACTTTATGGGTTCCGAAAATAAGTAGGAGCAGAGATATTGAGCAGTCTTGACAAATTATTTATCTTTCACTGTCATTTATAATAGATTAGTGAGACCATGTTTTTGAGAGGGGTCACTCAGAAATTTTATGATGCAAATTATATTCATTTATTTTTTAATAGAGAGAAATATCAATATGGTTTACATGAATATTATAGTCACACATGACCTGAGACAAGGGTAATGAACATAAAATTAAATAGCACTATTATGATAGTTGAGATGGATTAATTATTATAGGAAAAAATTATTTTTCATTAAACTATATATCTACTTACTTTTTCAATCACTCTTAATCAATCATTTCAAAATTTGAAAATGTATCTCCAACTTTCAAATGTTTGTGATGATACTTGATAATTTAAAATATATCAAATTCACTATATTTTCCTATCTTCAATCATTTTTTATAAAAGTTTTATTTTTTTTATTTTAACTAATTAAGATTTTAATTATACTTTTATTTTAGGAATTGAACTAAATTCAATTTCTTAGTCTCTATATTTACTCATTTTTATATTATATAGATTTTTTCTATTAAATAAAACTTAAATGTTTTCTATAAATTATCTATAATTTCAATAGTTAATGGATAAACTTATACTCTAATAGTAAATTCTTTATTATTGATAAGACTTATTGAATAAGTTATAATTTTTTCTAGAATTACAATAAATCTAATTAAAATTTTAAATTCTATAATTAAACAAGAATAAAGTTTTAATATAGTAACATAATAATATTTACACTTGAATTTTGTCTTATTATCTAAATAAACATTATTGATTAAAGAATAAAAATATTATAAAGAAAATTTTATTCTTTTCTTAATATTCTTATATTTTATATTTTTATTATTGATATATTATACCTATTTAATATGTTAAATTGCTAACACTAATCATCTTCGAAAATTATTAAAGTCAAATAATGGTCTCATTTCATATAGATTTTACTCTAGAAATTTAACTGACATTTAATTGAGTGAATGAGGTTTCAATTTTGCACAAATAAATTTAATTTTGCTTAAATTAAAAAGAAATTCCATTTTTCGGGTTATATTGCTTTTATTTAAAATAAATCTAAATTTGAGAAATCTTAAAAAATAATTTATTAATTATAAAAATATTATTGATTGATTTATATCATGATATTTTTTTAGTATTATGAATATTTAAAAATAAATATCTACTATAAATAATAAAAAAATAAATAGATTTTATGACTTTTATTATTAACTTTAATATGGTAATTAATAATTAAAATTTATATCATAAAGATATAATTAAGTGAAAATTTTTATATTCGTGAATTATAATAGAATATTCATAAATTTAAAGTTGCAATAATTAATCAAAAAGGAAAAGATTATTAATGTAGATGGATCAGGATTATATTAAAAATATTTATATTGTTAAATTTTAATATCTGAATTTATTTCAATACTATTTCAGTACAACTATAAAGACTTTTAGGCATTAATTGTGGATTCATCAAAGAGCAAAAGTAGAACAACAACAAAAAATAAATTAATTCATGCAACTGGAAATATCTTTAAAGATGAGTGGAAAGATTACAAGCTGTTTTTTCTGCTCTTTATAAGTTTATCCACATACTTCATTGAATTATTTATTCTCAGTTAAATATAAATTTTTCCACTAATTATTCATAATTTAAGAAAAAGATTTTCAAATATAAATAATTTTAACATAAGTCTTTCTATCTCAACAGATATTGACTCACTTAATAATATGAAATGATGTATTTATACTAATATTTTCATTGATTGACCTTTTTATAAAAAAATTGCAATAAAATACGCAACCAAGATTAATAGAAAAGAGTTTAGTGATCATTTGATTGTAACTTACTAGATAAATCAACATAATCATGTTATGAAGTAATTTGAATGTCTCTGTTATATACTACTTTACAAAAATTTCCTAAAGAAAGCCAGGGAAATAAGTCTCATTTGCACACTTTATCTCAGAATTTTTAATGGTTACAGATAGGTAAAATTTAATTTAAAATCCTTCTAATATTGCTAAAATAGATAAAAATAGGAAATTAGAGAAATTAATCAAAATTCTATTTTATTATATTAATTTTAACCAACTTTAGATTTCGTTTGTATTTGAACACTTATAACAATGGTTAGTTGATTTAATCAAATTTTATCCATATAAGCTCATTTTAAAGCAGCAACTTCAAATTTCTTAGCTGATTCACAAATTTAGTTCTCAACAGTCATTTTTACTGTCCAACTTATAAAATGATTGCCAATCATTGAAATCTATGACAAAATACTCATGATTGAGAGTGCAATCACCACAAATGACCAATATCTCGTTGCTTGATGAGTGCCAGGTGAAATTTAGGACCCGATCGTATTATCCATGTTTAAAAACCCCCAGCTCAGCAACTTTCAAGTCCTGCTCGACTGTTTGAGCACCAAATTCGACACCTTTAGTGGAGGAGGAGACAAAATGACGATATGAATGAGCGAAAATGAGAGAGGTTTTTGGATTTTTGGTTTGATTAGTTAAAATTAAAACTTAAAAGTGTGATATGTAATAAGGGGGCTTTTAATCAATAAATTTGACGATTCAAGTGCTGTCTATGGTTGTATTGGTCAGTTCTATTGCTCCAGCTCCTCAACTCATCATCATTCAGATCAACTTCACACAAATCCATGCTTGATGGTACTGCACCACTGCTTCACGCTGAAAGCCCAGAGCTTGTTGACGTCTGTCTTGGTCATGGCCTTCAGAATATGCGAGAGCCGCTTCACCAGGTGGATCTTATGAAAAGTTAGGTATAGTATGCTTACTTGCTGTCAGCTTGCTCTTATCGGAGGTGCCTCTTGATGTAGGAGAACAACTGCTCGATGGGTTAAGCCAGGGTGAGTATTCATCGTTGAAAAGGACAGTGACCTTGAACTTCCTAGCAGTCTCCAGCACCTCTGAATACTTGTGAATGACTGCGTTGTCCATGAGCAGCACGATCTTTTTATGGGCGAGATCTTTGTCTGTGCGCAGCTGGCGCAGGGTGTGATAGAGGAAGTTCTCGAACAGCACGGCATCGAAGGCCCCATCAATGATTTGACTAGAGATCAGCTGGTCCTTGGTGATGGCTGCCACAAAGCTCATCGAAAATTGCTATCTCTTAGTGGATTCCTTGGTGATTGAGAGATTTCGAGCCAAGACCCCGTAAGACCCTAACCGCTGGTTGACTTGTTGCTTCGCGATTGCGATGGGAGTATAGGTGAATGATGGTAAGGCCTCAACTGCATCGACTACAGCTTGGGTTGCTTGATTA
>ARYC01006272.1:0-37503 GCA_000711775.1 Oxytricha trifallax
TGGAGAAAGCTGGCAGGAAGCTGTAACAAACTTCAGAGATGGAGCTCCATTTTTATCAATTTAGTTCCATTAAATAAGTAATGAATTTGTTTAAATTTAATTAATATTGTTTCTAAATCCGTTTAATTTTATTTTTTACTAATTTGATAGTACCAAAATTTAATTAGTTCCTAGTTTTTAACTAATGAGGTTTTAATGGAAAGTTCCAAAATGGTTCAAAACCTAATTGGTACCAGTACCAACCTGAATTTATTCTCAGTTGGTACCGAAATTAAAAAAATTAAGCATAAAATTAGAAAAATTATAGTTATAAACTAAGTATAAAAATGATTACTAACACCTGAAAATCAATCATTATTGTTGCTGTGAAAACACCTATACATAGTTACTATAACCAGAGGGGTTATTACTGATTTATAATAGAAATTTAAATTTGAATTTAAACATGCCGACAAACTTAAATCGAAAAACAGTTTTACTTTGCAATGGATAATCATAGTTAAACTTTGGCACCACTAAAAAGCCAGAGGTTTTTTATTAAAGAGGGAGGTTGAGCTAAGAGGCCTTGAGTTTGAAGCAGAGGTCTTCAAAATTGAAGTTTAAAATAAGAAAGGAAGAGCAGAGATGTGAGTTTAAATATAAGTTGAATTGGTTGAGGAAGATAAGAAACAGCAACCAATAGAATAAATTAAAACATTTTAATGTGAAGACTGCTAAAATTTCTTCTCAACTGATTCTAGCTTGAAGAGGCACATTAAAGAAGTACATTCTGGCAAAGCCAAGATCTATTTTAAACATGACAAAGTCGATGGAAGGTACTAATGCACAACACATGAAGTCTTACACTCACTCAGCCAAAGTAAAAAGACACATGCAAAAACACCACTTAAGTGAATTCCTAATGAAAGATAAAAAAACATAAAAACTTATACCAGCAAAGAGAAAGTCCAATACTATAGAATCTTAAAGAGAGCAGAAAGAGAGACTTAAGAAGCAGAAACGATTTGAGTAAATGAACCAACCAGCTAATGAATTATATATAGCATGCTTGTAAGAGAGAGCTATGTAAATACCTGCATTAAATGCAGTAGATCTCAGTTTTTGCATTGACAACTATTTACATATTGATGTGCCTAACAAGGCAAAACTCATAGTAGATGATGAATATGCTTATAAAGTATATCCTTTCAAATATCTTATTAGGAACGAGCAGTATCAAAATGAGTTTGCCAATGAATACAAAATACTAAGAGAGACTCATAAAAGGTAATGCAAAAACTTGATAAAACTCGATGGAGTTATTCTTGGACATAGTTTTATTGCAATACGACTCAAAAAATTTGAAATGACTCTAAGAGATTATCTCTACCATAATAGATACCCAGATGACTTGAATGAGATACTCACGGAAATGACCAAGGGTGTGAAAGAGCTGCATGATCTAGGGTATGTTCATAGAGATTTGAAGCCAGAAAATGTAATGCTAAATCTCTGTCCTTTAGAAATAGTAGTCATTGATTTCAATAGAGCAATAAGGTAAGAAATAGTGACTTTAGCTAAAGTACTAGGCACACCTGGGTACTTCCCAATAAGAGAGAAGTGGACTAATGGCTCTGTTTAGTGGGATGTCTGGGCGGTAGCAGCAATTATTTTAAAGTGCGATATGGAAAGTATGTCGTACTTCGGAACAAAGCAAGAAAAGTAATCAATAAGCATGGCTGTTAAACATAAAAGCAAGAAGATGTATGCACTTAGATTAAGAAAATGGTTGAGATGATCATAATAAGAGCTCCAGCATATCCAAGATCATCATTAGAAGATATACTTGAAACATTAAAGAGAGCTAAGTTCAAGAGATACCACAAAGATAAGCAGATAAAATTTGTTTGAATTAAGAACACTAAAACTCATTAAATATACATTAAAGTCACATAAAACTGCTTTTCTCTACTAACCCCAATAAGACCCCAACTATACCCTACAAATCAAAGCACTTATAAACCTCACTAAGGGGTTTTGGGGTTTTGATTGCGTACATTTATATTTAGTGAATAATTTGATCGAACATTTCAATATAAATTTAGTTTTAGTTATAACTTTTTATGTAATGACTGTAAGTTACTTATAGATTGTGATACAATTAATAAATATCCTTCTAGCCATTCTTGAAGAATAACCTGATCTTCTCATTTGTTACAGTAACATCTAAGAGCATCTCATCCATCATTTCTTAGACAGCTTCTTGCTTATATTAATCTATAGCTTCTTTATTAACATCTTCTAAATTGTTCAATCTTTGACTTAAACTTGGTTTCTTCTCTGGTTATTATCTAAGTGATTAGAATTCAGCTTGCTTTTATTATGGCATTGATTTCAAGACTTGCTATTACAAAATTTAAAAGAGTATTCTTTATGATTAGATAATATAAACAAATGCTACTATTTTATGTTATACTGTCTTTGAGTAGGCTATTAGGCAAAGTATCTAAGAGTGTTTTAGAACAAATAAGTTTGGGATCTTGAACAATTTCCCATTTTTTACAATAGTATGAAATTACTAAAGGCTTTCATTTTTACCACAAAATTAATTATTATGATATATATCTACAGAATTGTTACTTAAGTCTAATTTTAATTATCTTGAACCTTCTCTTAATTTAATGAATATTAGTTTATTTGATTATTTTCCTTAAATTATTATATTGAAGGAATACATTCAAAATTGGGAAATTAATTTAAAATAAATAATCAATTAATTAAAGTATTGGCAGTTAAACTGGGTTTAATATTAACTATTCTATTTTATCGTATCTCTGGAGCGAGATAACTTGACTTTAATGCGAGGGTATAATGATGATTAATGAGTTATACTCAAAATTAAAAGATTTATCAATTCACTGTTTAATACTAAAATCAAACCATCAATTTTAGTCGTGACGTAGACGTATCTGAAGTGAGTTGACGTGGCAATCAATGACGTGGCAAGTCGTGAACTAGAAAAACTCCAAAAAACCACCTCGCCCCCCAATCCGCATCTCCCTATAATCAAGATGCATACGAGATAAGAGCCTAGCGAACTAGGAGTATCCCCCGCAGAGCTCGCAGATATCTGCTTCCTGTAAACAATGAGGGTATAATATAATTTATTTAGAAGTGTTTATTTAAAGTCAAGTATTCTCTCTCAAGGGATGCGATTAAATAGTACTGCCAATAACAAAGACCAGCTAATTTTAATTAACTATTGAATAACCTCAAGATCGTTAAGATTGACCAAGTTTAACTTCAAATAATTTATTTAATTGATTATTTATTTTAAATTAATTTCCAAGTTTCGAATATATTCCTACAATATTATTGGATTAATCTTTATAAATGAGTAAAAATTCGAAGATAAACCCTTCTATAGATATTTTCAGTGAATAAGCCACTGAAAATACTCTTCCAACAATGAAATTTTTAGCAAACCAAAAACAGCAATCTATGATAAATTTGACTAGTAAAATGCCCAATTTTAGGGGATAGGAAGTTCACTCATAGAATTTATGTTCTGTTTTAATAATGAATTATATTTATTATTGGGTAAATTATTGAGAAAAAAAATACTTGTCCCATCCTCAATAATAAAAAACATTTTATACTAAGGTGATTCAAGATTAAAATGAAACCTTGGTTTACTATAAGAAAATGACAATATTTTATGTTGAAGAAATTATTGATATATTTTAGAAAGAGTTAATTTATAGTTGCGAAGCAAGGTGGTTTTATTTGTAAATACGAATAATTTAAGACTCAAATTAATTAATATTAGTAAGTACTTTATAAAAATTACTATATTAAAAAAAATGAACCCATTTTTATTTTTTATATAACTTAAAATCAAATTGCTAAAACAAACCCTATAAATTATCAATGTTTTTATAAAATGATGTAATTTTTTTATGAAGGATGATAATACCTCTGGCCTATTCATTAATGAATAAATCTCTATTTTCTAATGGCAACAAAAATCATATTAAGAGCAGCGCATCACTCTTTCATTCTATAAAGTACAATTATATTGGCCTATATATATACATGTTTGAAATATTATAATGATAATAATTCTTAGAGTAAAACTAACATAACTCCTGGAATTTTGGGAGTTAAAACTGCAAATAACATTAGCAATGCAGATTATTTACAGACTGCCAGTGTCTCAATAACAGATACTCAATCTAATAATGAGACAGTAGAAAATCTAATTATAAATTTAAAATTTATTATTTAAATTTGCCACCAATCAATCAGAGGAAGTCAATCTTAAAAAATAGCAAGAACATGTATCAAAATACATATCAATTAAATTATTTGTATTTTATATTGAAATGTATAGCAATTTTAAGACTCAACAGCCTTTTGACTAAAGGGGCATGCCTGTTAAAGCAATGAAGTTAAAGTTAGACTTTTAGTAAAAAATTAATTTTTATATAATCATTAAAATAGTAAAGCTTGAAACAACTTCATGATATGACATAGTCAAAAGATAGTTAGAATGCAGATATTGAAGTGGAAGAGTCTAATAGTCCAGTAGGTCATTTGTCTCCTTTTAAGTTGAATAATCGAGCTTCGATACTTTCTCAGAATTAATAGTAACTGTCTATAGGGATTAATTAAATTAACTTGGTCATGTTATAATAACTGATTTTGTATTTTATGTAAATTAAAAAGGGAATTTAATTGAGTAAAAGGAAAAGAAAAAGGTGAGACTATCAATTCTTGTCTAAGATAATTTATCATTCAATAAAAACTAATCTGCAAAGCACATAGTATTACTCCTTTAAAAGTATTTAAAAAATATCTATTTTCTATTGATTCAAGCTTCATTTATTAGACAAATATTGAGGAAGTAGTCTTAAAGTACGGAATTATAGAGCAACTAAAGAGGTTTCAGCAACAAGAAAAGGTCATTAACTCTTAAAAACATATCAATCGATAATAAGGGCACTAGTAAAATATCAACAAATATTATGGTGTCTCCTCTTAGCAAGAAATTGACTTCCAAAAAAGCCAATAAAATCATTGTAAATTTGTTCATAAATCCATAGCTTTATTATTGCTAAGTTTTAATTTGAAGTAAATGCTAACAATGATTCTCAAGATTCAGAGGGTAGTTCGATGATAGAAGATGGAGATTTTTATGATTAAAAGTCTAGGAAAACCACTGCAAGCAAGTCTATTACTCTTAAAATGAAGAAGAGTGTATCAGCTGTCGATTAAATGGCTGCTATATTTAGTAAGCCCCTAGAAGAGAGGGAGAAAAACGACAAAGATAAAATTGTTCAATTTCTAAGAAATGGAGTACCATTTTTGGTTGATGTGCAATTACCTCTTCTTGCTCTCCTTAGTGATAAACTTGAACCTATTACATGCAAATCTGGAGAAGTTTGTAAGCAAATAATAAGCTTTTATAATTCTGTTAATTAATTTAACATTTATAGTAATGAGGAAGGGAGATGAAGCAGATTGTATGTACATAATTTATCAAGGAGAAGTTGGCATTTTTGCAGATGTAGAATGCACCATTTAATTTGCTTCTTGCAAGCCCAATTAAGTTTTTGGAGAGAAAGCTTTGGAAAACAACAATAAAAGAGGAGCTAGTATAAAATGCCTGACTGAATGCAAATTACTCCGATTAAAAAAGCTTTTCTTTAAATCCATTGTTTTAGTAAGCTCAGATATAATAAACTTTACTTCTATAGGATGTAATTATGATGCAAAAGTTCCAAGCACTTGAATTCTTAAAGACTATAGATATTCTTAAAAACTGGTCCCTAATTAAACTGTAGAATTTTAACAAATATTTGACTGAGAAAAACTATGCACCAGGAAATATAGTTTACAAGCAAGGAGATGAGTCTTCAGTATTTTATATAATAAGAAAGGGTAGTGTTCTAGTAGAAACTATAATTGATATTGATGAGTATAACAGATATCCGGTTGTAAGATTAAAGATTTTGACAATGATGTTTTAGGATATTAAAACCTGGGAAATAGTCAAGAAAACTAAAAGGATAAGGTATAAAATTCAAGAGTTGGGTAAAGCTCAAATCTTTGGTCACAATGAAATGATACTAGAAGTACCTAGATAAACTACAATTAAAGCTCTAGAAGAAACTAATATCCTATATCTTAACAAAGAAATATTTATGGAAGTCATAGAACCATCTGATATTAAAATTATAAAGAGCTAAGTATAGCCTATTGATGTTGAGAAAATAGCAATAGCTGTACTTTCAATAAAGAACAATTCAAGGTTGAGAGTAAGTTAATCATATACTTAATCATTTATTATAGACTGAAGCAATACTTAATGCAACCTAAATGAATTTGCCCGTTGCTACCAATCGAGATTTTGGAATGCTTAACAGATAGAAAAGTCAAATGTTCCGGTTAAAAGCTTGGCATGAAAAGATTAGAATAGTGAACATGAGGAATAATTCTCTAACAAAAACTTTACTATAACTTTTGTTAAACTTAGGAAAAGAAAAACAGGCCAGAGGATTTGCTTGATGATTCGGATGACGATGATCTGGGGCAATTAAATGAAGAATTAAAGAAAGTCAAGATCCTAAAGATAACACCTTAAAAAATTAGAGTAAGTGGAAATGAATATATAAAGTAGCAAGACATTCTAAGTACTGAACTCAAACATAGAGTAAGACTGGCAACAAACATTTTAGAAACTGAATTTTGATTTTAATTTAACATATCCGTCATTACTTAGTTAAATTGATAGTTTCTTGATTATGGTCTTGAATTAGTTGAAGTCAGAAATATTATCTAATTTTAAAAATGAATCAAAACGCAAAAGTTTAAAATCTCATCGATCAAGCAACCAGCAACGAACTTACCAGGCCAGATCAAAGCCTAAACACCCAGGTCATCTAAGAAATTAGCACTAAGGCTGAAGCGTAAGTAGAATTCTTTACCTAATCCAATCCTCACATCTCTTCAATCATCCTTAACCAATCTTTTTCATAGAGCTAAATTGGCTGCAGCTCAGTTTAAGAAGAGATTACAGACTAAAGAACCAAGAGTGATTGCACTTACTCTAGAATTGTTAGAAAAGGCCATGATTTAGTGTGGAAATCCACTACACATTCAAATCGGAACAAAGGATTTTATGAATGCCTTAGTGATATTATTGAACTAAAAGAATTTCCCAAATGTGGTAAGTTTTAAGATACTCTAAAATCCTCCTGATTACCAATTTATCCAATTAATGCATTTCATCTATTTTGAAAATTCATACCTGTTACCTAAAATAATCAAAAAATCTTATTGGAATTTCTTATTAAAATAAACTACTTTTAGATTCAAGAAAGAATTCTTGCTTTGATTCAGAAATGGGGTATAAAATTTGAGAAAGACAAGGACATTCTTCCTCTGTTCTCAGAAGTATATTAAGCTTTGAAATCTAGAAATGTGCCATTTCCTGACTATGTGGCTGATGTACCAGTCCAACAGCAAGCTCCTCAGTAATAATAGTAATAAATGCAAAAGCAACAGCAATAGAAGCGACCTACTGAAGCTCCAGAGCCAAGGAGAAAGCCAGAACAACAATCTTCAGGAAAAGTTTCATTTAATATTTATATACTAGGACTTAGTGTTAAAATGTATCAATGAATTATAAGTTTCATCTAAGTATGCGAAATTGTTGCAAGATATGAATTTAGTAAAGGGAAATATCAATTTGACAAACATGATGCTTGACACCGCTAAACCTCAAGATTTACAATCAGATGACAATCCTGTTAATGATTTGATAAGAGCTTTGAAGGAAATGGAGCCTAAATTATTCGAATTGTTGGCCACCCTTACAGATGAAGAAATTCTCTTTAATTAGCATTTAAATTTTCGTAAATGATTTTTTAATATTGAATGATGAAAGTGTGTTTGTTGGTAAATGATGATTTACATAAGACATTCCAAAGATTTGAGAAGCTTAAGAAAGGCAAAAAGCCTGAAGCATTTATTTCAGGAGAGAGCTAATAATAAACGTGTCTTGCACCCACAACTGTCTATGAAAAGCCTGAAGTTAAATAATAGAGATAGAGACAACAGTAACAGTAATACTCCAAAATTAAATAAATTTTCTAAGCATTAAAGAAAGTTATATAAGCTAAATTGACATAATTACACATCTATATTTTTTATTCTTATGTCTTTCTTGATTATCACAGATATCCAAATTTCAATCAAAATTAGAGGGGAAATTTATTTTTCAAAATTAAAAATGACTTTTTTTCATTAATTTTTAATTGATCCTCAATTAAATGAAAATTATTCATATTTTTATATTCCTTCAATAATAACAGCAGTAACAACAATAAATTTAATAGCAGCAATAACAGCCTAAAGTTTAGTAATAACAGCAACCAAGTGCTAATGTAGATGATTTACTTAACATAATGGGTGGAAGCTCAACTGGCCCTTTGATTCAATCGTAACCTCAATAGCAGTAGCAACCACAAATGAATTTTGGTACATCCATGCCCTAATAGCAGCAAATACCTTAACAAAACTTTTAGCAACAGCAAATTCCATAAATGATGCCTTAGCAACAACAACAACCCATTATGTAAGTTCAACCTTAGCAATAATAAATGCAGCAGTAAGAAAAGAGTGACATTTTGGGTTAACTTAACCAAATTATGAAGAATATGACAGATCTTACAAGTTAAAGCAGTCAGTAACAATAATAGCCACAACCATAGATGAATCAATTTGGCACTAAACCCAATTTTTTTAAGTAGTCAAATTTAAACATAGGTTTTAAAGTTTAACATGCCAGGAATGGGCATGGGAGGCATGAATCAGTTTGGAACTAATATGCCAGTTGGTGGACCAATGGGAATGAATCAATTTATGACTGGAATGCCTGGAGGAATGGGCATGCAGTAACCAATGGGAGGCTTCCCTGGAATGGGTGGAATGAACCAGTTCGCTACCGGTATGCCTGGTATGGGCATGGGCGGAATGGGAATGATGGGAGGTATGGGAATGCCAAATAACATGCCACCCCAATAGAACTAGCCTAGCTTCAATATATAAAAACTTTATTGAATCTAAATCCAATGCTCTAAACAGCAAATTAATTAATACTTCTTATATATTCAATACTCTTTTTGGAACCAATGTAGCACCATAAGCAAACCAGCAGGTTCTTGATTCTTTCAAGAGAGATGGTTTTAACTTTGGAGGTTACACAGCTCCAGTTTAAAAGAAAGAAGAAGGCTCTAAAGAGTTCGCAGATTTGTTCAATATTGCAGATGAAAAGATAAAAGACAGACAAAATGAGAAGCCTAAGTATGACCTCACCTACAACCCAGTTTCCATGGATTCGTACTAAGCACCTAAATAAGAGCAGCAGCAATAATAACATATCTAATAAGACTTCTTCTCACCACAGTCTTAATAGCAATAGATTTATATAAAATTATTATACAGATGAACAATTTTACAAAAATTGTATAAAATTGGAGGTTAACACAAATTACAAACAATTGATTATATTTTAAATTAAGTTGTAATTTATGATACGCTCTAGGAAATTTTTTTTTCCTTACGATTGTTAAAATTAGTATAAATAAATATTATATAAAATCATGATGTTTCCTATATAAAATTATAGCGAAATAGATTTTTAATATTCTTTCTTAAAAAATTAAAAAATATATTTCCAACGAATTTTTTACAAAAAATACACAAATTTTTATTTAATGCTTTCTCAAACATGAATATTAGCGACAACCAAAGCAATCCATTAGGGAATTAAATATAAAAAGCAATTTTTATTTTAAATCTTGGCTTTTTAGCTGACCACACTTAACAAAAGCAACAATATAACAAAATAAACTTAAAAATTTTTTAAATACTAAATATGAAAAATACAATAAATCTACAATTTTCTAATTTTATACTATTAGTATAAAATTTAATAAAAAATATTACTTGATTTAAGATTAAAATTTATGATATAATAGTTTCATTTATTAATAAAATTTGAAAATAATTAAATTTTATATTTTTGCAATAATAAGTTCCTCAGTCAAATGTGTTCTTTGGAGGCCAATAGACACAATAGCAGTAGCAATAACCTAATTTTTCAAATGATTTGTTTGGAGGCTCACTAGACGTTGGTGCAGGATTTGGAGCTGGAACTACCCAAAATCAATCAAATTTCAATGCAGGTTTCAACATGCAACCAAGCAGCAATGGATCTGGATAATAGGATTTGTTAAGTAATTTATAAAATATTAGGAAAAGAATTGTAAATTTGTTTGGAGGCTTTGACATGGGATTTTAGTAGAATCAACCTCAAATGCAATAAAGCAACCCTCCTCAACAGCAAGATCCCATCAACGATTTGTTTAGTTTCTGATTTATTAAGATTGCACTTTCACTATATGTTTTATATTTTAAAGTCTAAAGATTAAGAGTTAAAGAAATTAATAAAGATTTTAAAGTAAATATCAAGAGTCATCTCAAACCATTTAAAACAACTTTTATTTTATATCTTCTATGTATTGCTATATATCCGAAATCTTTAGCAAGTGATTTGATGTCATTTTTACTCATATCTAAATATTTTAATGAATCGTTTTTACCAATAATTCCATAAAGCTCATCGTTGTATTTATCTTCCTCTGGATTATCGCTTTCTTTGTAATCTAAAATAGCCAATAAATTAACTGATCCTTTTTCCCTTATAAAGTTATCTGATAAATCAAGTCTTTAAAGAATGCAACTTTTCATTGCTAAATAATGGCAGATAGCCTCGCAACCCTCATCTTTGATGAAATTATTTGAGATACTAAGGTACTTTATACTTCTGTTTTGAATTAAGCATTCTGCCAACTATTTACACCCTCCTTAATGAATTGTATTATTGTTAAGATTCAGAGTGGTAAGAGTTTCGTTTGTTTTAAGGGCTTCAGCTAAGATTTTCATAGCTTTTTCTTCTATTAAGTTATCTGAAAGATCCAAAACTCTGAGCGTTTAATTTTCTTTTAATCCCTTGCTGATTTCAATAATCGAATCAGTCTAGAGTTTATTTAATGAAAGATCTAAAACCTCCAACTTAAAATTTGACTCTAAAAGCAATCCCAGATATTTACATCCTTGTTTAGCGATTAAGCACCCTTTTAAGAATATTTCTTTGATATTTGAATGTCTCCCCACTTTATAAATACTTTCCAAGCACCTGACAGCAAAATTTTCATTTTTTCTGTTCATATTTTTCCCCTTTACTAAAGGATGAGTTTGGTGCTGCGATTCAAAAGTTAAATCTAAAGATTCAATTACTCTGTTATCTTGGATTAATTTTGTCAAGAAAACTATAGATTCCTAGCCTAATGTATTTATTGCAATTTTATAGTGAGTAATAGATCTGTTATGTTATAATGCTCCTAGTAATGGCGAAAGTCCTCTATTGCAGTCATTTACAGTAAGGATTTATAACTTCTTGATTGTTTTATTTTTCATGAAAAATTGTGAAATAATCTCTGCTCTTTCTTCATACCACATAAACTTTTTAAATATTATTTCCTTAATGTTTCCACATAAATTCGCATCCACAAATAGTTTTTGAATGGCATCTACATCTAAATTTTAATGTGTCTCTATGCATTTTATATCTGGTCTTAGTTTTAGAATTTCAATCATCATGTCAACAGCTTTTTACTTCGCTGAAATAATTGCCATAGTTTTTGTTTCTTCATTAACTGTAAAAAATTAAGTTTTTTTGTCTTTCGCAAGGTTAGAGAGAATGAAATGTGATAGTTGAGTGTTTATGAAAAGTTTTGTTTTTTTGCAAAGACATTTGAAGAAATAGATCTCTTTTTCGTTCAGATACTTGATTAAGAGCTCAAACAATTTTTATATTAAAAGCAGTTTCATAATAAGCTTGATTTATGTATAGATTAATAAGAATAAAATTATGTCATGATCCATTAAGTTATTTGAATATTCAAAAATCTAACTCATTTAAAATAATTATTTGGGCATGATGTAAAAATTTATTAGATAAAGATGATTCAAAAATAAACCTTAAAAAATGTCTATATTCATTATTTTTACAAATTTGCAAGATTATTTTCCATTTGTTCTAGTTTTTGTAATGTTACAGATTTTAAGGGAAGAATCTTAGGTTTGCATAAAATTTCACTTAAAGCTGCTTTTTCACTGTAGACTAGTCCTGCTTTAGGCATAATTTCCTTTATTTACTGGTCTGATGGCAAAGGTTGTGAAACAAGTCTCTCCATATTTTCTAACTTTTTAATTTAAAATTAACATAAAAAAGACGTCAAAAGTATCTTTTGAAGATGATGGATTTTGATAAATTGTTTATTTAAACGGGAAAGCAATTAAAATTATAATTTTTATGGGCATTAATTTTCTTACTATAATCAAAGTTAAGTTTTGACTTTTTTTAATACTCTTATTTTTAAATCTTTTTAAGGTTTTCATCAAATCACTTTTTTTCAAGACTCTAAGTCCTTGCATCTTTTCCAAACTATCCATATGCAGTCAGTAAAGACAATATCACAACCTCACACAGCTAACACCACTTCCTCAGCCTTCTTCAGCTTGGGTGGATTACCAAGTCAAGCCAGTTTCTTTGAGCAAATGCAAATCAAATAAAAACAAAATTACGGGCAAGAAGGAACAACGAATGGAGTCATGAGAAATGACTAACAAGTTAATGTTCCTCTTACAAAAGTCAATGGGCCAGTAATGATGAAGAGAAGAAAGCAGTCTCCTATTACTCTCCAAAGTATTCTCGAAAAGGAAAAGGGATATAAGACTCATGAGCACAGTAGGATTGACTTGGTATCCAAAACCAATCCCAAAACACCACAGGACACTCAAATTGAAGACCAAGATGAGAAGCCTATTTCCAAAGATTCTCTTGAGTTGCCAAATATCCAACATGTAAAGAAGTCTAACCCAAGAGCAAAGCCTTAAAAGAAAGAGAAAGGCACTACTGGGATTCCCATGACTTTCCAAAAATCTTTCATGGAAAAAGTTACAGCAAAATAGTTCTAAACAAGAATACAGCCTAGAGATGCTCAAAGCCTACTCTCTACAAATCTTATTAGAACTGAGGAAAAGAATTTCCTTAACTGCTATTGGTACGACTACTTCAATGATATGAGAATGAGAGAAACATTCTCAATGTGCGATAATTCTTTGATAAATCACTAGGAAACTACGAAGTACTTGAGGGCTAACTTTGTCGATTGGGTCTTCCATGTTCATCAGTGTTTGGAGAAATCAGATACTACAATACCATATCTTGCCTTGAATATGATGGACCGATACTATCAACAACAATCCATTGCATAGAAGCCTCTTGACCTTTAACTCAATGGGGTTACTTGTTTATTCATCATATCAAAGGTTTATGAGGTAGTACCAATCGACATGTGCCAAATAATCAATGACATGTGTTTCCAAAAGTACTCTGATGAGCAATTTCTTGAGAGGGAAACTGAAATCATGAACATACTTGGATGTATAGTAGATGCTCCTCACACTCTTGAGTTTTTGCTTTTCTACTACAAACTTCTCAGATTCTATGTCCAAGAGCTAATGAGATCAAACCTTTCTCATTAAGTTGCTGCTTACTTTATTTTTATTATACTTAGATAAAAGTGAGCATTACGCCCAGCTTTACTTAAGAGCAACTCTTACTGATCTAGTTTTAATCTCAGTTAAACCTTCGATTATTGCTGGTACTGCCATGCTTTTTGGCCTCTCAACTTCCTACAGAATGCTATTGAAAGCTCAATAGAATGGTGAGTCCCCTAGCTTTGGTGAATCTGAAATTAAAACAGTCACCTTTGCATGGAATGAAATAGCAAAGAAGCTATTTGATGAGGCAACTACCTAAGAACTTGAGGAGTTCATGGAAGAAATCTCAGAGAGATTGACATATATTAACCAGAAATATGGTCAAAGATTGGAGCACATTTATGTCAAGGAGCTTCAGCAAGTTTTGCCCAAGTACTCAGAGAGCTTTAACGATAAATACTTTGATATTATCTGAAAAGACACATCTTGTGAAGATAGTCTGAGTATTTATAAAAATACCTACATTAACTATAGTATTTATTTATAATTGCTAATATTATTTTATAAGTAATGAGAATTAATTATTATGAAGTTATAGTCCTATTTATATTAACTGATTAAATTCAAATATTAATTAAGGTTTAAATTTTCACTTTTAACTATAATTTAAGAATAAGATATTGGTCTACCTTTTTTTAATTTTATTCATAATATATTCAAAACTGAACAACCTTTTCAATATAATTTCAAAAACATTCTAAGGCGCAATGAATCTCCTTGATGACCCCGACCTCTAATCTAGTATGCAGTCGATAACCGATTAATCAATCAGCATGGATCAATCTGTTTTCCTTTAAGAGGGCTAGTCACTTGATGTTTCAAAAATCGTTTCCAAAGAATAAGAAAATGATTAAGTTCTCTTAGATCAATCATTAATTCAAGTTGAAGAAGAAAAAAAGAGAGTTTCAAATGTTTTTAGCTTGGCATAAAGATCCGAGATAAAATAGAGAGACTCAATTGTTGAAGGTGACAACGACTAGATACCAAGAGAAGTGGTTGATTTATTCTTTGGAATTATTATAATTGTTAATTTAATTTCGTCGAGCCAATAAGCAGGACAACATGATCTTTCTATTCTTAATGATGCTGTGATAAATTAAGAAAATTCCTAGGTTGAAATTCAAAATGACGCAAATCAGACCCAAGTTATTGGTCAAGACTAGACCATCAACACAAGTATAAATATTGATGAATAAATTGCACAAGCTGCTGGGTATGAGAGTGATGTTGTTGAATGGATCTAACCAAAATAAGAGACTTTCATGCAAAAGAAGTTGAAAGAATATGAAGAGTTGATGCACAAGGAATTCGGAACAGCAAGCATTGACTGGAAGCCAAAACTATCAAAACTTGAACAGGCAAAGGCGAATGATATATTTACCATTATCAAATCTTTTAACAGTATTTTACTTTATCATAAATTTGAATGCAATCAACAACAGAAATGAATCTAAATCCAAGACTAGAGACAGCTAATTGAAGCACCTTGAAGCATGGGGTATGAAAGATAGCAACGGTGGTGTTCCCTCTCTAACCTCTTTACTATCTTCTTCAAAGCAAAAGATGACAAAACTAGAAGAAGAGAAAGCTCAAGCAAAGTAGACTCAATAGCAAAGATCCCTCACAAGCATGCCAGGTCAGCTTAACCAGCAGAGAGTTTCACTAGCTAGCAGACTAAGTGGGCAATCAAATCAAAGCTATCAGTCTACATTCATGGGAGATGCCCTCAAGAAGTAGAGCAAGCTTGAGGCAGAATAACTCAACAGCAAGAAGAGAATATACTCAGAGATTACTGAAAGTGATCCTACCGATAATTTCCCAGATAACAAAGATCATAAAAACTATGTATATAATAAATATAGCTGGTAATGAGAAAATTAAAAAACAATGATTATAATCATTTATATTTGTTCTTACATGAAAGTCTTAAAAAAAATTTGTGATAAAGATAATAATTTTAAGGAAAGTATATGTATTTAATAATTTTTTTTGCACACCAGATAATAAAAAACCTAATATACAATATTTAAAATTTGGTATTCTTTTAAATGATTGAATTAACAATCGTTTGATAAGTGCTATTAATATTGAAGTTAATTTTGTTTTTCCCTGATTTATTTAATTTTAATCAATATAAAATGAATATAAAAATTTCTGAAGTTTAAGAGATTGAAGTAGAACCCTATGGAAAGCACCCCTTCCTTTGGCTTCATGTCTGATGTCGTGAAAAAGAAGTCAAGATTAGAACTTGAAAAGGAAGCCGCTCTGAAAGCCAAGATGGAAGAAAAAGAGAACCTTCTTAGAAACATTAACCAGAGAGGTATTGTTATGAAACTTGACACCAATGAACAGCCTTTGAGATAGTCCAAATCACCAAGAGGTCACTTCACAAAGAATCCCTTCAGTAGACAAACTAAAAATAATAAGTATTTCTGTATATTTTAATTTTAATATACTAGCTCACAGAGATAGTCTATACAAAGCAATGGAATGCCACCTAAGAAGGAAGACCTCAAGCCACTTAGAGAAATCAATGATTTTTAAAACTCTGTGGTTCATGAAGTTGACCCACTTTTGGAATAAACTATGCTTAAGTGAATTTTAAATATGAGATTAATTAAGTTTGCTATCTCATTTTGTTTAATTGATTATTAAGTTACTTGAATTAACACTCCCTAATATTTTTATTTTTATTTATATTTATAAAACCAAAACAATATCTAAAATGAAAATTACAAGAGCTCCTTATTAATCTTAGATGAATTCGGCAAGAGGCCCATCAAGTTCTGGTATTATAGTTTGGAATTTTATTTCTATTTCTAATAGATGGGAGCAAATATCAAGAGTATGGTAGAACGCCTATTAAAGTTTACGATTTAAATAAAGGAACACGCCAAACTTCAGAAACAAGAGCGACATCTGAAGTACAAGTAACTCCATTAACAACTGGTAAATTGCAAATGTATTCTCTAATTATTTTTTATTAGGAAGTGCTAGTCATATCAAGAAAAATAATCAGTCTGTTAATAGAAGCCACGTTCATCACTCTGGAAATGGAAACTTATTGTCGTAGCTTTAGTAAAACACCAGACCAGAAGTTCAAGCCAATCTATCATTAATGAATTTGAAGAATTCTTCTTAACCATATTATGGATCTGGAAACTCTGGCGGAAGCCAAGTTCATCAAGTTTTAATAAGAATGAGATAAAATAAAAAGTAAGAGCAATATGCAAAAGATTATTCAAGACCATAGACAGCTTTGAATTCTCACAGAAAAATGAATTCATCCAAGGTTGATTTCTAAAAGAGACAGGTTAATGATAGTTATTATCAAAAGTTACTTTTGTTTAAGCTATTTATTATCTGGATTCAAGATATTCGAGAGATAAGACTCAGAGAAGTGAGACTAAATAAGGAAAAATTAATATGAAAACTAATCGAGAAGTAAATGATTACTGGAATGGAAAAGAAAGATCAAAATCTAGAGAGTAGAACGCTTGGTATCTGATGGACTACTATTAATAAAAAGTCTGCTTTACAACTTAAAATTCTCCAAAGAGTTAAAGAAAGTCTAGTCAAAATTTGGAATCTCAAAGAGGTATATCTTCCTAATTAAATGCTGCTTCCATTGGAAACAAAATAAAAGACTCAAACAATGAAAGTATCCTGTGTGGAGAATTTGGACCAGATGCAAACATCAAGAATGTCGGTATTGAAAAATACGACAGACAAAAGAAACTTAATTCTAAATATTTCGATTCACAGCTTAAGGAAGTAATCACTTAAGATTTGAAAGTCTAGGAAGTTGGAAATCATATTTAGTTTGAGTCTAGGAAAAAGAACTAGCATGAAATGGATATGAATAGAATCATGTATTAAAGTATGAGTATCAGCAATATTCTACAGGGAGATAAAGCCAGCACAGTTCTTGATGTTTCAAATATTAGCTCAAACTCAAAGCTTAAAAGTTATAGAGCAGTAGGAAAAGTTTTAATTCATGGTTTTGATTTATATTTTTAAGACGAGAGTTCTAGGTAAAATACTTCTATGACAAAGAGTTAACAAAGAAGAATAAGCTCAATGTAAAGTAATCTTCTATTATGAATTACGATTTTCCTTTAAAATTCATAATTTACAAACTTTAATAAAGTAATGCTTCTCATTTTATTTATAAATCCTTTACTTATGATTAGAATAAATTTTAGATTATAATTTAGGAAGAATATATAAATAAAGAATTGAAGGTAAAAATAAATGAACGGATTTTTTAATAGTCGAAAGAGCCAGAAAAGTTTGCTCACTCCTTCTAATGAAGTTAACAAGGATATTATATAGGATGATTAAAGAAAAGGGAAGAGTTTGAGACTAGATCACAATGCCAAGTCTGAATAAATATATCATAATGCATAGTTGATTGGTCAAACAAATCAATAATAGCAGTAATTGATGAGTGAATCTCACATATAAAAATCTAAGTCAGTTGCTACTATTTTATGATCTTCCTAGCAGCAATTATCCCCCAACTTTTCTAAGAATATTGGGCACTCTATAACATAATTGCTTGTTCAGGTTAAGAATAACCGTAAAGAAATCGATAATAATTTGTAGCAGTTAAGCACATGGCTAAATAACAGTGATTAAAATGACATTGAAGGAATACTCTTAGGCGATAAAAATTACCTAAGTGGGCTTATTTAATCATTAAAATAGCTTTCACTTTAGGATCCTTAGCAATAAATAGATGATGAACTATTTGAGAGTTAAATGGCAATAGTCAATGAAATCTTATAAAAATTAATGCATCTAATGCCAAAGTAATAAATGAAACAGCTTATTGACGATCATTTAATGCAAAGCATAATTTTAAACACTTCACATGAAAAAGGTTCAATAAGAAAAATATCCAGGTCTTGTATAGCTAATTATGTCAGGTCCTATTAAGATTTAAGACCTATTCTACACGCTTTTAGGATATACGGGATTATCAATAATCAGAGCAAGTACTCTAAATAATGCATCATTCTTATATTGCCTAATTTATTGAACTTAGATCCTCGGGTTATAAGTATTGAGTGCATAGAATTCACTGAACTTATCAAGGCTCTTCATTAAAATTTAGTTGAAATTTAATATTTCTCAAATTTAATTTTATTTGATAAAAATATTTTGGCTATGGGATCAAACACGCCCCCCCATAATGTATATTTTTCTTTTTTAGTCTGATAGAGTTTTTAACGCTGAGTAATAGTAGCTAATCAACTACTAGTGAGCGATCAATAGTTTTCGAGATATGGCCCCATATAAGTTCACATTTTATATATAAAATTATAGTAAAAATTATAAAAATATTTCCAATTTTTCATAAAAATCTAATTTTTCCTTAAAATATCAATTTAGAGGATTTAATGAAAATTTAAAGAATTTATTTAATTTATCAAAATAATATCATTATAAATTTATTTTACATTCTTGTAATAAAATTAAAGTACAAATAATTTATTATGATATTATTTTGATAAATTAAATAAATTCTTTAAATTTTCATTAAATCCTCTAAATTGATATTTTAAGGAAAAATTAGATTTTTATGAAAAATTGGAAATATTTTTATAATTTTTACTATAATTTTATATATAAAATGTGAACTTATATGGGGCCATATCTCGAAAACTATTGATCGCACACGAGTAGTTTATTAGCTACTATTACTCAGCGTTAAAAACTCTATCAGACTAAAAAAGAAAAATATACATTATGGGGGGGGCGTGTTTGATCCCATAGCCAATATTTTATCAAATAAGTATTAATTCATTAAAAAAAAACTCTAAATTATTTATGATATAAATCCAGATTTATTAATATTTCTGATATAATTTCATTCTATTTTCCAAATATTTTTTATTTATGGAGTAATCGGACTTACAATGTGAAGTTCTAAAGAGTATAAATAAAGTTCTGACTGAACTAAATAAAAGGTTCTCCCAATTCCCTAATATTTTAAATAATTGCTTATTTATGAATATTTATAAGTAACTTACTGGCATGAGCAGTAAATAAACGACACCATTATTATCATAAAAATAAGAATCTGTAATGATAAAACATTAAATATCTAAGTCAATTGATTTAGTCTTCGGATTCTTAGATTATTATTATAATGTGAATAAAAGAGTTTACATTAAAAATAAATAATCAATCAATCATACTTATTTTGTAATAGTAACTGTTTGATAAGATGTAATAAAACTAAAACTAGCAAGAAAAAACTAGAGCATTTGACCAGTGTCAATAAGCTTTACAGCAAGTTAAAAACTAAAATCAGATACGATTCAGTGACCTGTTGTAATTTGTAAACTAATACCTCCAAGAATAAATATCGTCATAGCATGCTGCAATTGTAGCTTCTTCCCTACGAATAGTGAACTTCTATTTATAGTAAAATATGCAAACACCAATAAATAAACCATGCTTCAATATTGCTAAAATGAGCACAACTTTATCACATAAGCTACATGATAATAATAAGGTAATAAGATAAGAAGCTTCGTAATACTTTTCAAGTATTCAAAGGATTATTGGAATACGAGGGTACTTGAATATTGTTATAAATCTGCTTGAAAATATATCACATTCAAAGTCAAAGAGTTCATAGTATATTGACTCAATTCTGGATCTGTTGATAAGCTCAGTATCAAAGATAAAATCACGAGATGATCTCGATTTGCATAAATTTATCGAATGCTTAGATACTCTATGGGAGTAGGACTAAAGTCACACTTCAAAGATTCAGGATGTAATGCATGTCATAAGTTAAACTAAATATTCAGCACAAGAAGTAATGAGTGAAGTCAGAAACTTGTTTAATAACACTTTTCATTCTTAATTAGAGGAAAGACTAGGTATTGTTAAAGAAACTTATCGAAGGAATGGGACAAAGGATTCCAACTCATTCAAGCAAATTAACTAGTTTTAAATTATGTCTTATAAAAACTATATTTTTATTGTAGTTTCAATTTAATCCAGAAAAATCTGAAACTTAAGCTATAAAAAAGAAACAGCTTCTTCTTCCAAATATAAACCATATATAATCGAATTCCCCTTTAAAACCTAGTATTTAGAGCGTAAATTCAAGCCAATAAATAAAACCAACAAAATAAAAGAATCAATCGCTCACTAATGAGTACTAGATAATGCCAAGCAATTAGCTTTATATGTAAGAATCTAAAGATTAACACATGGTTACTCACCAAAAACACAATTAATAATAATACCAAAATCAAATGATGATAAACAGGTATGACTCGGGAAGTATTGAGTAAAAAAGACAGTTGTCCTCTAATTCACCATTTACTACAACTACAATGTCTTCAATGTCTGATAAATTACAGTTAATAAAACTTAAAGAAATGGATAATAATTCTGATAAGGGTTCAGTATTTAGTCCTAATAGTTCCAAAACAGTTTTGAATAAACAGAGATTTAACTCATAATCTCATTAGGTATTACCACAATTGAGTAATATCTAGAAAAATCCATCCATCGCAAATAACGAGCAAATTAAAAGTATCAGTTTATAGTTGAGAGATTAATACAAATAAACTAATAAATTTTACAATTTAATATAAGTTATAAAAGTCTCCAATCGAAATGATGCAAGTTAAAAATGGACATGGCGAGATGGGTTAAGTTTCGGTTGGGAAACTTAAAATTGATCCTACTTTCTTTCAGTAAACAAATGGAAGTTTGACAGGTTCGATTGATCGATTCTCTACAAAAACTTCTAATTAGCCAAAACCTGGTTCAGGATTTACGACGAAAAGTTTGAAATTTATGAGAGGAACAGTCACAAGTTTAGGTGATGCAAGTAGCACTAGTGGGGATGCTAAGCAATACTTAAGTATTGGAGAATTAGAACCATTAGTGAATTATGAGCTAGAATGGAAAATGTTTCTCACGGATATAAAATCCGATAATTGGAGTCGATAATTTGAATCATGCAACATTCTAAGAAGAGCTTGCAAATTTCATATCAAAGAGATTGTTTACTCTGGAGGAAGTAAATCTCAAAGCTAAGTCATTTAAAAAGGAACAACTGAAACTTTCCATGAAATAAACCTATAAATAGTAAAGCTTGTAGACTTGGAATTAGTTTTTTTATAACTTTTTATATAAGAAAAAATTTAGACTCCTTAAGATCCACTGTATCTAAGTAAGCTATGATAACTTTATATGAAATGTTTGAATCCCTACCCAAAGCTCTAATCGAATAAGATTTAGAACCAATTTTCTAAGTTTTAGTAAAACGCTCTGTTGACACTAATTTCTTCGTTGCCGAAGAAGCAGAGAAAACTCTAATGTCTATGTGTAGAACAGTCTCAGAAACAAAAATGCTTTCTGCACTTTTAGCATAGAAAACATCAAAATCTTCTGTAATTAGATGCTAAATATGTAGATGTCTCTGCGTTATATTCATAAAACTGAAATAAAAACAGCAAACATAATCCAAGTAGAGCAATAAATTAACTGACACTGAGAGAAATTCTTTGAGTTAGATTGGCATATACATGCAAGATTCAGCTCAAGAAGTAAGAAACTAGGCAAAAGTATCTATAAGATAGATTGTGAACTTATTTGATGAGTAAGAACTTATATAACTTTTATTATTTTTTTTAGGTTTTCGAATAGAAAAGACCTCAAAACATAGATTATGATGTCTATGGGTGAAAGTCATTATAATAAAGTTATTGAGTATATAGATAACGAATGTGTATGATATATTAAAATATGAATTATTAATATAAATTTGAAGTAAAGAATGAGTAATTTAATTTTCATTGACACTCGAATTAAAATTAAAAGTTTTAGACCGGAAATAATATTTTGTTTTTTAAGAAAATAAAAATTTAAAGTCTTTTGATTTGTTTTTATCTCAATATGTACCAAAAGTATAATATAAGCCTTTTAAAAATTAGATAAATATTTATTTATCAAGCTTTTTCGCTCTAAAATTTTTTTATTTAAAAAGAGTACATATTAAATAAATATGTGTTTGTTTATTTTAGGAAAACTTTTTCCTTACAAAATCTACCCTCAAAGTTTCTATAGCATTCGTTAAATAAACTCATTATTAATATGTGATTTTGTCTTCTCCTTATTCATAACTTCTCATTTGAACCCTCCTGCTTTATATGATCTGTATAGATACAAGAATATACCTATAAGAGGTGTATAGATAAAGCCCGATTTGATATTCATAACGAAAACTTTAGAAAGGCCAAAGAAGTAATTGAAAACTGCCTTGAAGTAGAAACTCATTCCCAAACTTTCTTAGCAGATCTCTTTTTATTATAATAAACCTAAGAATTCATTTAAAATTATTTTGATAAATTATATTGTTGAGGTTCATCCTCGGTTGAGGAAGAGGATATTAGCTCATTTTCATTGTTATTTGCTGATTCCATGTTTGTAAATTTATGGCTTTAAAATAATAATTATTAATTAAATTATTAGTGGTCTGTTTATTAATAATTGAGTAAGCTTTTCTTTCATTATTATTCCTCGAGTATACATAGTTTGAAAATACCAAAATTGTGTGAATCTGACTAAGAAATTCAATTCATAATATTTTATTTATAAACTATAAGTATACAAAAAAATTTCATTAATGGTAGTTATGTTCATTTTCCCAATTCATAAATTAAAGAAGGATGAATTAAAATTCACGAATAATTATTTTTATGTATCTTAAAGTTTTTATTCAAGAAAATAAAGATAAAAAATTCTTACAACAAAACTTTATTATATAGCTTTTACTCTTTAATATTTATGTTTGAGCATTATTAATATCTTTATTCAATATCTTATTATCTATTCACTAAACATGGTTGAGGCTACTGCTTAAATTAAGACTACTAATTACGATGACCCAGTCTACGCAAAGTTCAAGAACGTCTTGAAGGGTGCAAAGAAGGTACGTCAATCATTCAAACTTTAATCATTGTTTAGGGAGAGGTTGTAACCAGATTCCCACCAGAACCATCAGGTTACTTGCACATTAAGTAAGAATTTAAATAATTACCAGATATTATTGATTAATCATGATTTTAATCATAGTATTTTATATTAATTTACGAATAAAATAAATAAAACCACACTCTATCTCTAATTCATGCATCGTTAGGGATAAAGTGTGGTTTTATTTATTTTATTCGTAAATTAATATAAAATACTATGATTAATATCTGGATTAATCAATAATATCTGGTAATTATTTAAATTCTCACTAATTGGTCACGTCAAGGCTGCTATGTTAAACTACCATTATGCCAAGATGTACGAGGGTCAAATGATCTTGAGATTCGACGATACCAATCCCATGAATGAAAAGATTGAGTTCGTAGAGAACATCATTAGAGATTTGAAGACTCTTGAAATTCACCCAGATAGAGTTACTTACACTTCTGACTACTTTGATCAAACTAAAGAGTATATGGAGCAACTTATTAGGTTAGAGTTAGCTTACGCAGATGACACCCCAGCTGAAGAAATGAAACTCTAGAGAGATGCTGGAACTGAGAGCAAGTACAGAGAAGCAACTGTTGAAGAGAACATGACAAGGTTCCATCTCATGCTCAAAGGATTGAAGTTTGATCCTAAATCACAAGAAGAAGAGAAGAAAGGAGGTGAGGAGAAGAAAAAGAGTGCTAAAAACAAGGAGGAGAAAAAGAAAGAGAAGGAAGAGGCAAGAGCTGCAAAGGCTGAAGTTGTTTCAGATTGGTGCATGAGAGCAAAGTTAAATATGCAAAACCCAGTCAAATGTCTGAGAGATCCAGTATTCTACAGAATCAAGAGAGAAGCACATCACAGAACTGGTACCAAGTATTTAGCTTACCCAACTTATGATTTCGCCTGTCCAATTGTTGACGCTCTTGAAGATGTTACTCACTGTTTAAGAACTATTGAGTATCATGATAGAAATGCACTTTATGATTGGGTACAAGAGAAACTTGGTTTAAGAAAGGTTGCCTTATATGACTACTCAAGACTTAACTTAGTATCAACTGTTCTCTCTAAGAGAAGCTTGAAATGGTTCGTTGAGTCTGGTCATGCTGAGGGCTGGTACGATCCAAGGTTCCCAACTGTCCAAGGTATTATGAGAAGAGGACTTACTGTCGAAGCTTTAAAGCTTTTCATGCTTGAGCAAGGTCCATCAAAGAATACTAACTTGATGGAGTGGGATAAACTATGGGCCTTAAATAAGCAATATATTGACCCTATTGCTCCAAGATACACTGCTATTGTTAAAGATTCAGCTGCTAAAGTTATTCTTGAGAATGTTCAAGATGAAATTGAAGCTAAATCTGTACCACTTCATCCAAAGAATGATGCCATCGGATCAAAAGCTCTGATTTTTGGAAAATACTGTTGGATCGAAAAGGATGATGCTGATACCATTAATGAGGGTGAAAAGATTGCCTTGAGAAACTACGGCAAAGTACTTATTACTAAGAAAGATACAGTTGAAGGTATTACAACCCTCTACGGTACACTTGATCTCGAGGACAAGGATTTCAAGAAAGCAAAGGTTATTACTTGGATTTGTGCTGATGATTCTACTACTATCGAGTTAGAGTTGATTGAATATGGCCCTCTTATCAATAAGAAGAAGATTGAAGAGAAAGACGATGTCACCCAAATTGTTAACCATAACTCAAAGGTTCAATACACTGCTCTCGCTGAGGGAAGCATGAGACACTTACAACATGGTCAAATTATTCAATTAGAGAGAAGAGGTTTCTTCTATGTAGATCAATTTGCTCACGGTGACAAGAAGCTCATTTTGAACTACGTTCCTGATGGAAAAATGAACCCAATGAGTAGACTTAGACAAGTACTCGATCAAGCCGATCTTTCAAAGGGTGTTGATCTAAACAAAGTACTTGGAAACAATCTTTCAGTGTCTAATTTATTTAACTTCCCCCTAAGTTTTTTAAATGATAAATGCTGATAAAAAGAAGAAGGATCAACCATAACCAGCAGTTGGATAAGATGGTCAACCAGAGGAGGAACAAAAGGTGCAATTAAGTAAGAAAGAACTTGCTGCACTAAAGAAGGCTTAAAACAAAGCTTTCTTGTAGGGCAAGGGTAAACCAGCCGATCAAATTATGCTATATTTAAATAAATAATTATCAATAACAAGATCCATAAGAGCCAAGTCAAGATGCCCCTGCAGACCAATGAAGAAAATTATTGAAATAAAATTCAACAGAATTATTCATTTTATTATCTAATACTTTTAAGTATTTCTATATTTCGCCGTTATTCAAACTAATAGAAATTTTAACAACGTCTCAAAATATCCTGAAAATTAATGAATTATTAATATTTCTTTTAATCTATTCAATAATAATAATAATTACAATTACCGTCATGGAATTGAATCCAAACAACCCACCGTTATTCGGTTACCCAGTTATGATCTTTTCAAACGAGTTTTCAATAGAACTTTAATAAGAAAGATAGGATTTGAATTAAAACTCTTAAAGTAAAATAAATTAGCTATGTGATTAGAGAGTTAGGCAACTTTGGGACTAATTTTCTGATTAAATAATTGAGAAACATAAAAAAATAATAATTATTTATAAAAATTCCCCCCTCAATATAAATTAAATAAATTTTTATTTAAATAAACATGGAAGAAAATATAATATTAAATAAAAGAAAAAAATTTAGCAAAAAACTTCACAAAATAATTTTTAAATTTCTTAACAACATGGGTATACTCTGAAAGAAAATTAATAATAAACAATTGAAAAATTAAAGCCTATATTAGTGAGTAGAATATTAGATAGTACTCATAAAGTGCAAAGAGATGAAGAAGTGAGAATGAAATCCTTTACTTTTGGATTTAAACTTGATGGAAGTCATTTCGATAAAGTTGAAGATTTGGAATACCAATTGAAGAAGAATTATTATATAAATATATATTGAGAGAAAAATTTATCAAAATACGATTAATGAATGGTGGGAAATTTACAAATTTAAATGAACCTTTCTTCTTGAGAAGAAGAGCAACTGTGGTTAGAAAAAATACATTAGATGAACGATCGTTTTATGAAATTTACATATAACTCTCACCCTATAGAAATATTTAGTTTATATACAAAGATTAAAAATTTTAATCGCAGAAGAACTTTCTGAAAACTTAAAAATTAAACATTCGATTTGAGGACGAACTTCCTAACAAAGAAAGTAGCCCTTTTAACATAGAATAATAAATCAAGTAAAGCTTGCAAGTAGGCATAAGAGCTATGAAAAAGTTAAGTGATTAATCTTTAATGAAATTTAAGCCACTTATTGATTTAAATTATGAAAAGAAATTGGCTTAAAAGATTCTCACTCCAAGTGTTTAAATTAGTAAACAAGATAGATTAAGTATAAAGGAGAAGGTAAGTGATAGTAAATTGGGGAGTGTCAAAAATCAGAGATAAAAGAGGTTATCCCTTGATATAGAAGTGAATTAGAATCTAGAATAAGTTTTTATAATTATTTTATGTCTAAGTTGATAGTTTTAGAACAGATAGTTCTTTGAGATCTATCCGGTAGTCTTCATAGTAAAATTCAAATAATAAACAGAAAATCTATTTTAAAGCAAAATAAAGTGGAATTAATGAAAAATAAGAACATCTTAACATATAATCTCTTAATTATAACTAGTTAAAGGAGACCTTTCAAAATAAAACAAATCACAAGGATGAGTAAATTGACGAATAAATTATTCATTTACCAAGTGAAAAAGAAGTTGATGAATTGGAGGATGACCTAGTTAATATCGAAATAACACCTTACTAAAATAAAATAACCGTACCTTAAAGATTTAATCGTGTTCAAAATAAAATGAATTTGTTATATTAACTCATTTTATGTTTTTTAATGAAAGGAAGTTCGTTTAGCACAAGATTGAGTCTTGATGGAGACACAGCTTCATATTTAACTCGATTAATGTAATCACAAATAAATTTAGTAGATTAAAATACTGCTCCTTGCAGTCCTACTTCGTTTTCACGATCACAGTAAATGAATTATAGTATCTAAGGCACAACTATGACAAATACTATTTAGAGTAAAAGAGGTACAAGAAGATCAAATTTGATAAATTCTTTTTAAAATTCAAAGTTAACTATCGAAACAATACAATAATAGAAAAACATTTAAAAGCAAGCTAATAACTAAACATTATAATAAAATACTTCACAAATAATAGAGGGTAGCAAAAATAGTAATATTTTTAATTATATAATTATTTTAGTTAATCTTACTTTTTTTTATTAATTCAATTTATACTCTATTTTCAGTTGATTCTATATATATATATATATATATATTATTGAATTTTACAACTTTTTCTTATTTAAAAATATGATTAAATCAGTACGTTAAGATTTAAAAGGGAAATACGCACAAATATTAAGCTAAAAATTATTAATTTTATCTTAATTTGAGTTCCCTTAAATAATGAATGAATCAATTCGATCTCCATTAGAGAGTGCAAGATAACTCTCAAATATCTATAATTAACTTGCTTTTAAGACTATGGAATATAGAAAGAAATTAGGCAGAAGGATTTAATGTAGAAGTGTAGTGATTAATTGATAATCTTATAGAAGTTACTACTTTATTTTAACTTTTAAAAACAATTAAATTCAATTTTAATTTTAGGTTTATTTAATGCAATATTCTAATGATCTGTGATTTAAAAAAATAATTGCAAATATAAATAGGTTCAAAAATTATAATAATATAATTGTAAGATTAATGAAGGATCAATAAACTTCCCCTCAATAAAAGGCCATTTAAGAATAAAACAAATAATTTAATAAGTTTGATAGTAATTGCTTTCGATCTAACATTTCCTGGCAAAGTATAGATTCAAATTGAGTTATATGTTTAATTTAAAATTATAAATGTTGATAGATTTTCTAAAGAAAGCTCGTGATTCAATTGAAAGAATAAGTTTTGACCCATATAATCTCAATTCAACTTTGAAATAAAATGTTCCCAATTAATCACAAAAAACTAGATAAAATAAAATACAAATCATATTTATATTTATTAGATTATCCTTTATGCAAGAGAGAACTCCATTAAACTAAACTAAGAGCACCAATCTTATTCATTTTTAAAGGTGGCTATTATATTATTAAATTTGAAATCTTGGAGAAAGCATGAGCTCATTAATGAATAATAATAATAATAAAGTACAGGTGCCTAGGAACATTCCAAATACTTATAATAAACTGAATAACTCACAAGTATTTTAAAGCATTAATCAAACTAATTATAATTCATCAACTTTATATGTAAGTTTTATTACATTTTTATCGATATAATTTATATTTATTTGTAGAATTATAAGTAATTGAATTGTTTGGACAGTGAGCCCAGCATCTAAAGTTATACTATAGATCGTAGTTAGACTTAAACTAGATAGCTATTGATAAAAGTTAAAAAGAATAAAGATGGGCATTTCAAAGTTATTAAGAAAAAATATATCAATAGAGGAGGGTAGTAACAATTTAAAGATAATGTTAGTAATATGGATAGCTAGGATTCTATCTTGCAAAAGAATTCATATTATTTTTTATATTGGCTTTTAAGCGAAGTGCTTCAATTATTAAATGTAAAAAAGAAATTAGGATAAGACTCAATCAGCTTACCTAAAATTTATGTAAATTATATTGATAAATAACTTAATCTTTTTTTTATAGAGTAAAAGTTATCATTAAAAACTCAATGTCACTAATTATCGATATTTCTACACTATTTTAATATTTTATCAGCCGCCCTCAGGAATGAACTAATCTAAATATAAATAGCCAAGATAGTCTTAATTATAAAAGTAAAATGCAAGTAAGAAAAATTCTGTTATCATTAATATAGAATTATTCATATAATTTAAACTTTTTATATGATAGATGAACAAAACATATTAAAATTTATTTATTTATTAATAACCAAAGCTCCAATGACATATCACTTATAAAAATAGACAATTAAGAAGAAGATTTGAACTTTAATAAATAAAACTAATAAACTTATCAAACAATCTAAGAATTATAAAATCTTATGCTAAATTAAACATAATCTAAATTACTGAGGTAGGAGAAATATATGAGGCTTACTAAAAGCGTGCTATTCAATATAATAAAATAAAATATTTGAATTATATATAATATTAAAATAAACTTATTAATAATTTTTGATTGCATAAGAAGAATCATTAAATGTAGGAGTAAATTATGTAGTTATAAAACTATAAGTAAAAACTGTAAAAATAATGAATATAATTCACTTTCAATTTATATTAAGTAATTGCATTAATTTTAAATATCATGGAATAAATAGAATAAAAATATAATTTAAATTCTTTTTTTTAACAAAAATAGAGAAATTATATTATGTTAATTTATATATTATAAAATGACTGTTTTTAAACCTTATTAATATATTACAAGCCTAATAATATTTTTTAGCCTTCCCTTCAGATTCTAGAACGCACACTGGTAAAAGTAAAATTTAACTAAAAATTTTAAATCTGTTTTAAATATCTATCTCTAAAGATATTGTTAACTACTATTTGTATTTTAACATACATTTTATCGAGTTTAGTAGATAGAAAATTAATTGAATTATTGAAATGATTCAATAAACATTGTATTAGAATGATAATCTGATAAATATAGAAATTCTATATATACCAATTAACAAATATTAAAATTTAATATTTGTTCAAGAGACTCTAATACAGAAAGATTAAAATAATATTTAGTAGAAATAGTTGTATATTTAAATTAATAAATAAAGAATATAGATTAAAAGAAATTGTATTATACTTTAAATTGTTATTTATATAAAAATTGTAAATATTTGTGTTATAATAATTAATTATAGATAAAATGTTTTGCTTATTTAAGTCAAGTCTGAGCTCTTCCATTTTAATCATGATATTTGCCCTAATAATTATTTAATTTTAAAATTAATTTTAAATTTAATTATTATAAAATGATGGAAGATAAGTTAAATTGAATTATATTTTCTTAGAAATAAGATTAATTAATTATTTTAAAGTAGCTATTTATTTATTTTTTTTAAATGTTATGACAAAAATTTAAATGGTTTATGGATAAAAATAATTTTTCATTTTCTATTAAATTTTTGAAGAAAAAATTTACATTTCGCTTTTGACTAAAAATATTCTAAGAATTAAGATTTACTAATATTTAGTAAGAAAAAGTTTTCAAAGTCATTTTAAAAGCCATATCAAAAAGTTAATTCTAATGAGTTTATACAAAGAAATATACATTTTTAGGGGGGGCCATATCTTAACCAAAGCGACATTATCTGAACCAAAGATATTTCTTTTTAGTTTAAATAAGTTTGCCTACTTGCTAAGGGTCAAATTAGGGTCAGAGAAGACGAAAATATTATTTTTAGATACGAGAGATTTCTCTGTAAAGTTGAAAACACATAAAGCAAGTATCAGTTTTATCATAAAATTACTTTAATTTTTATATTGTTTTGTGCAATTTTTGTTTTATTCAAACTTTTCTAAACTATATTACTTATTCAAAATCTTGTTGAAAAGTCATCTTACAAGATATTATAAGATAAAAATGCTAATTTTAATAATACATGTTATATTCAAGTTATTTATTTGTGAAAGATAACTTATCAACAAGATTTTGAATAAGTAATATAGTTTAGAAAAGTTTGAATAAAACAAAAATTGCACAAAACAATATAAAAATTAAAGTAATTTTATGATAAAACTGATACTTGCTTTATGTGTTTTCAACTTTACAGAGAAATCTCTCGTATCTAAAAATAATATTTTCGTCTTCTCTGACCCTAATTCGACCCTTAGCAAGTAGGCAAACTTATTTAAACTAAAAAGAAATATCTTTGGTTCAGATAATGTCGCTTTGGTTAAGATATGGCCCCCCCCCCATTTTTACTATAATTTCAAGCAGTAGTTCCATGGTAGAATAAAATTAATCATAATAAGACTATAGTTAGTTGACAAAGAATAAAAATAGTTCAAGGTCATTAATGAAAATAAATGAGGAGATATGCTTTTCTAAAATACCAAGCTATTTAATAATTTTTTAAATTATAAAATTAAGTCATATTCTTTCCCTTAAGTTTTAGGTTCTGGAGTAAATGCATCAAGCACATGCAGTTTTACTGCTATATATTACGATTCAACAAATTAACAAATCTTTTTAGAAAAAGTAACTATAATTACTAATTTTTTAATCTAAATCTTGCTTGGTGGAAATTGCTATATTTTAAAATTACTATGATTTAACCTATTAATTAAATATTTATTATATGTAATTAAATAAATTTAGTGTAATTGCGAAGGCTCAGACATTTTAGACACTACAAAGAATGGGTGAGCTATTTTATTGAAAATTGATGAAAGTACTGGTAGAGTGCAGTGGCACAAATAAGCAACAACCACTTCCTCGGCTTAACTATCAAGTTACTAATACATATCTCTACAATAATTATTTTTTTATGTTTTGACTTTTAATAATCAGTTCATTAATATGTCTTGGCTGTCACTGATGACCAAACTTTCTCAATCAAATTATAACAAAACATATTTTAGTATGTCAATTTATAGTTTATTTTCACAATGCAAGTGATAGACTATTCCAATGGATCTATTGTTAATAACTACTATATAACTGATGAAAATAATGCGAACATCATTTCATAAGCGACTGTCTTTGGATTTACCATGGATGCTCCAAATATATAAGTAAAAAGTGATTATTTATTTATTGTTTATTAATTATGCTTCTGAGAAAATTTATGTCCTTTTCAGTACTGGTGGATATTTATATTGGACTGTTTTTCAATTTGATGAAGAAAATATTATTTAATTAGAAGATTTTGCTTTGCATTTAATATTCTTTAATAAATTTGATACAGTTTCTTAAGTCATAACACCCTCAGTTTATACAAGAATTGGATATACTTCTACAAATTATATCATGGGCAAATCTGCATCCTTTGCTACTGACTATAGCTTCGTATATGTTTATTCTAATGTTTAAATAAAAATATATGAATTAATTTTAGATTAATTTTTGTAAAATATGTTGGAGGTTCTTCACAAGGCAAGCCTGCGATGGCAAGAATATCTTTTACAGATGGTAAGATGTACGCTTTTGGGGTTATATCAGTAACAACTTCTGTCTCAAACAATTACATCGATAAAATTGCACACTACTATGATTTAAAAAACTTGATTAATCTATGTTTTTTTAAAGCTTAATCATATCAATAATTAATTTAAATGATTCTGTAAACTCAAATTATCAACAAATGGGGGGAGGGTCTAAGTCGGTACCACTCAATTTTTGAAATCCTAAGTCGGTACCATATGAATTTTTTTTTACCCCAAAATCCTAAGTCGGTACCACATAAAAAAAATTTTTCACATTAAAAAAAATAAATATTCATTTTAAAGTTAACTTAATTTTTATTTTTATAACATTTTTATTAATTATATAAAGAATTTTAATGTAAAGAAAAAAAAGACATGAAGATATTGTAATACCGCTGATAAAATTATTGATGTTTTACAATTTATTAAGAATATCAAAAATGTTATTGAAGCACTTTAAGATATTGGGATTCTTGAGAGATGTGAAATTCAGTGTATGTTCACTGAATATGAAACAAAGATCAAGAAATGACACACCTGTCCATGAGGAATTCAAATTTAATATGTTATTCAATAATAGCAACAATAATAATAATAAAATGATGATGTAGAAAATGATGAAGTTTATGATGAAGATTATGATGAAGAATTTGAAGAAGAAAAAAAATAAGGTCAAGATGTTGAAATGTAAGATGAAGATGAAAACAACAATGAAAATACAAGACCAAGATATCTTAGAGGTGCAAACTAAATTGAAAGTTTATTCTTTTAACTTAAAAGATTTATTAAAAATATTTATAGCACAATAAGCGATGAAAATTTTAATTTGCATGACTTTTTATTGAATGCTCTTTAGAGAATACATGCCAAAATGAAGAAAAAAAAATAGATGAATACTTAGCTGAGATTTTAAATATATTATTAATTACTTAAAATTTTAATGAATGTGAAAAAATTATTTTTATAAGTGGTACCGACTTACGATTTTGGGGTAAAAAAATATTTTCATATGGTTCCGACTTAGGATTTCAAAAATTGAGTGGTACCGACTTAGACCCCCCACTTCCACAAATTGGATGTATTTAAAATATGGGGACATCTGGTTTTGATATTGGGTTTGTATAAGCCAACGAAGTATTTGAAGTAACTTCTAGTTATTAAAAAGCATGGGTTTATTCCAGAACACAACCAACTATGTGTTTGGATATTAAAAACACAAACACTCATTTCTACTTTTTGATAAACTCCCCTAGTGAAAATTTATAATAAAAATATTTAATTTATATGAAAACTATGACATAATAGGGAATGTTGATATCACTACTAATCCTTCATCAGTAACTCTCACAAAAATTAGAATTTCTAGTGATGCAAATAAGCAGTATGCTTTGAGTTTGAAATAAATTATATCTTTGTGCATGTTTATTTCAATATGATTTTTTATAAATATTTCTTTAAGTGGTTATATAGATAATGATGGAGAGTATTTTTTCTCAGCAGGTAAAACTAAAATGATTAATTCTTATGATTTCACTCAGGATGTCGCCTATATTTTGCATTAAATACTATTCATTAAATTATAATGCTTTAATATAAAAATTAAAAAATATTAACAAATGGCCCTTGACATCCTCATGTTTATCTTTTAATCCATCAATTGAAAATTTTTCATGGACTTATTAATCTTCATTTGCAAGTGGAACATTCAAGAATCCTACTTACACGGCTCCAGTAGCTACAAACTTGACTAATGGTAGAGTCAGAACTTACAGTGGAACATATTTTAACATTTAAAATTTAAATGACTTTAGATTTAGGTTGTTATATAAAAGATATAACAACCTATGTAGCTGCAGAAAATATCAATACTTTTATTATATATTTTTATCAGCTTAGTGGATTTGAAATCTTTAAATATCAAAGAACTTCCAGATGAATGCTTGGAAATGCCATCAGCTGGAACAATTAGTGCTCCAAGTTTAAATTCTTAAACATATGTCATTTCAGATGCTTAAATCACAACTGATTAACCAAATGCTTTTACTTATTCTATTAGTTGTTCAGAGACCCTTGATTGGACCTACTCAGCTTAAACTTAATTGAAATTTATCATAGTTAATATATAATTAGTTGAGTTTAACAGTCAAACGGTTCAACTCTTCCAAGCTTTATCTCTTTCTAAAATTCTACATAGTAATTCATCATTTATAGCACAAGTGATTCAGATTTAAATAATTCATTTTTTATTTTGGTACTTATTATATTGAACTCTCTGGTACATTGAATGGATTATATCATTAATTATAAATATAAATTTATTTTAATAATCTTATATTCAGAGAGTTCTGTTTTTGAACTTTAGATGGACACTTCAACCTCTACTACAACTTCCACGACAACTTCCACTACAACCTCGACCACAACTACAACTTCGACTACTACCACTTCTACAACTTCGACTACCACCAGTACTACATCTACAACTTCATCGACTACCAGTACTACAACCACTACTACATCGACAACTTCTACAACTACTACTACACCTTCTCCAATAACTTCATAATCTCCTATAGTTACAGTGGCTCCAGTTATCACAGTATCTCCAACAACTGTGTCTACAAATTAAGCACCTTATTTCACGCAAGAATTAAAGTAATCAGTCTCTGTACAAGCTGGTAACAAACTTATTTATTAGCTACCATAATATTCAGATCCGAATCAAGGAGACCTGGTTACACTAACTATTTAAAGTACTTTTGGAACAAGTCCTCCTTCATTCATATCTTTACAAGGTACCCAATTAGTTATAGACGCTAAATATTCTGATTTTGGGAATTATACCTTGATACTTGCACTTAAAGATAATAATACAACTCCGTTATATACATATTACAGTATTCAGATTAATGTCTTTAAAGCTCAAGTTTTCTATTTTATATAATATAATTCTAATGAAACATTGAATTCAACTATTTTAAGTTATTCGAGAACAAAAAAAGCCAATAATCCCAGTTCCGTAACAAACTGTGCCACCATCCTAAGAACCGGACTTATTCATAGACAAAAATATAACACTACACAATGCTATAGAAGTTTTGGAACTTACAAGAGATGGAATCAAAACCCCAAAACACCTTAGTGAGGTTTATAAGTGCTTTGATTAGTAGGGTAAAGTTGGGGTTTTATAGGGGTTAGTAGACAAAATGCAGGTTTTATCTTAATTTAATGAATATTTAATGAATTTTAGTTTACTTAAATCATACAAATTTTATCTGCTTGTATTTATTATATCTTTTGAACCTTGCTCTCTCTAGTGGGTCAAGTATGTCATCTAATGTTTACCGAGGATAGTTAGGAGCTCTCACGATTTTCATCTCTACAATGCTTTTAATTTCTTAGCAGACATCTTCTTACTTTATATGTTTCTAAGCCAAGCTTATTGATTATTTTTCATGCTTTGTACCAAAGTAAGACATACATTCCATGTCACTTTCTAATATTATTGCTGCTACTGCCCAGACATCCCATTAAACAGAGCCATTAGTCCACTTCTCTCTTATTGGGAAGTAACCTGGAGTACCAAGTACCTGTGCTAAAGTGACAATCTCCTATCTTAAAGCTCTATTGAAATCGATAACCACTACTTCTAAAGGGCAGAGATTTAGCATAATGTTTTCAGGCTTCAAATCTCTATGAACATATCCAAGTTCATGCAACTCCTTAACACCCTGAATCATATCTGAGAGTATATCGTTTAAATCATCAGGGTATCTATTGTGATATAGGTAGTCTCTCAGAATCATCTCAAATTTCTTTAGCCTTAATGCGATGAAACCATAACTTAAAATAACACCATTTAGCTTAAGCAAATTCTTGCAGTCTTTTCTTTAGGCCTCTTTAAGTACCATGTAATCATTAGCAAACTCGTTCTAATACTGTTGGTTCTTAATAAGATAACTGAATGGATACACCTTGTATGCATACTCATCAACTACTATGAGCTTTGCTTTTGCAGGCACGTTTATATTCAAGTAGTTTTCAATACAAGTGCTGAGATCAACTGCATTTAATGCAGGTATATTCATAGCCTTCGCTTAGAAGCATGCTAAAATTGTATTACCTGCTGGCTGGTTCATCGATTCATATCGCTTCTGTCTCTTGAGTCTCTCTTGCTGCTCTCTTTATGACTCAAGAGTATTAGATTTTCTTTTAGCTGGCACTAGTTTTTTATTCTCTTAATCTTCAATCAAGAACTCACTGAGGTGATGCTTTTGCATATGCCTTTTAACTTTAGCTGAGTGAGTATATGATTTCATGCATGTCGTACACTAATACCTACCATCTACCTTTTCATGCTTGAAATAGATCTTGGCTTTGCCAGAGTGTACCTCTTTAAGGTGTCTCTTCAAGCTTTGTTCAGTTGAGAAATGATTCTAGCAGCCTTCACATTAATATGTTTTTATCTTTTCGATTGGTTACTATTCTTTTAGCTCCTCAACATAAACAATTTAAGTTTAAACTCCTATCTCTGCACACTCCTTCTGGTTTAATACTTCTATCATAAAAACCTCTGCTTAAAATTCAAG
>ARYC01006274.1:0-15648 GCA_000711775.1 Oxytricha trifallax
GCTTAAGAGAATTACATTTGATTTGGGAAATATATTTAAAATTGTTAAATTAATAAAATAAATTATTGCCAGTTAACTTTCTTTGAAACTTAGACAAAATGGTACTTGTTCAATAGGAATTCAAAATTAGCTGGACATTACTATTAGTGATCCCATTTTCGCATTCTTTAAGCTAGATAAATCGAGTTTAATTTTGACATAAAATTCAACTTAAAAATTTATCAAATTAAACTCTATTTATCTAGCTTAAGGAATGCGAAGAGGACTGCCAATAGTAAAGTCTAGCTCATTTTTGAATTCCTTATCGAACAAGTTTAATATTGTCTAGGTTTCCAAGAAAGTTAACTGCTAATAATTTAATATATTAATTTAACATTTTTAAATATATTTTCCAAATCAAATGTAATCCTACAATAGTCCTTTGAAAATCTTCAATTAATCAGGAAGGAATAGTCACTGAGTTGTATGATACTATACGAATGGTACTAAAATATAAAGAGAAGGATATGCCTGAGCAAAGTTGCGTTGGTTTTTACTATTCACATAATTAAGATTCACAATAATTATGGCATGCTCCATAGGAAGAAAGATAAATAGATATTGCTGGGTATGACTGGGTGGTACTTCAGGGTTCTAGAACGAAGCTGGCTCATTTTAAGACATAGATTTTAGAAGATCCACAGGAGTTGTAATTGGAGGAGTCAGCAATTGAGAGGAGGGCACCCACTGATGTGAGGGTGGGGGAGATATTTCAGAACATTATTCTATAAATCCTGAATCTGTTTGAGGATAATACCTTCGCATCCTACACTATTGCATTGCATCTCAAGCGTATTATCTGCAAGTAAAATGCCACGGAGCTTTAAAAGCGGTACGATGAGGAAGTCAAACTCTAAATGATTAAAGAAATTAAAGCTAACGACCCTAGGGAGATACCTGAGGACTCGAGAGCTTCTTATCAGCAGATTTAACAGTTTATCAGTAAATTAAAATTTAAGCCTAATGTTTGCTATCATTAAATTCATTAAAATAAGTATTTAATTTTATCTATCACTTTATTAAAAAATCTTTTATATTTATTAAATTAAAATTAATTAATCTTATGGAAACTCAATCTACTTGAAATTCAATTATTTTGAAAATTAAAAGGCATTATTAATATTAGTTAATTTTTATTTTTATAAGTGAAACCAATAATAACATTAAATAGGGGGTCATAATTTAGAAAATGATTAAAAAATCAGTATTATCCATTATTTATTCATATAATTATAATTAATGACTAGAGATGTGTTCTATTACAATAAATATAAATATGCTATGATTTACTAACTTGTTTCTTAAATTTTAACAAACTACTTATTAAAGCTTTAATTAGCTTTTTACTTGTTTATATTACAGATTGAGAAATTGCATTAAGATTAATTGATAATAATAAAAAAATAATCAAAATAAGAATTAATTTTATCAGTAATATAGTACTATTCAATCTTAATTTAACACTTTTTCAATATTTATTTTATTCTAATTTTGTCATTATTATTTGATCAATAATAAATTTTTAAAAAAAACTTAAATCATTAATTTATTCATGTAGATATTTTGATTAATACAAATTGCCAGATTCTTAGACTATTGATTTAATTTTTATAATGATATATTAAAGCCACGAATCCTGAGTAATTTCTAAATTTTCGTTTTGAATACTGCTTGACTATGAATGGCAACAGTAAATTAAAAATAAACCTGTTAAAAAGTGGTTGATCGAATATATGAATTGAAGAATCAAAGTGCTATCATTTCACTTCATTTTACTTTCTAATCAATTTAAATATAAACTTTCAAATCTTAATCTTTTAACTTGCAACTTATAATTATAATTAAAACATAATGATTGATAAGTAAGCTCAAAATTAAAATTTAACATATTCACTGTTTAATACTAAAATCAAGCCATCAATCTTAGTTGTGACGAAGACGTATCTGAAGTGACTTGATGTGGCAATCAATGAAGTAGCAAGTCGTGAACTAAAAAACTCCGAAAAACCACCTCGCCCCCCATTCCACATCTCCCTGTATCGAGATGCATACGAGATAAGAGCCTAGCGAACTAGGAGTATCCCCCGCAGAGCTCGCAGAGATCTGCTTCCTGTAAACAATTAAAGGGGAGTCTGGAGAAAACGCTTACCAGGTTCCACCGCTGCTGAGATAGTAGTCTCTGTCCTTTCGCTGTGGTAGCCTCATTAACCCGACCTGGTGTGGGAGAAAAATCATTATCGTTGGCTTCTATGGTTCTCATCGTCTCACTTTTGAAGGTTGAGCACCACCTTCATCCTGCTCCCTATTACCTAGGAAGCTGAGCTCAAGCCAGGTAGCTCATCGATGCAGGAAAATCCTTGTCCAAGCCTACTCGAAGAGTGTAGAAGCTGACAGATTGAGCCCCGCCGACTGGCCCCAAATGCGGTTAACCCAGCAACTCCTTGCCTACCCTCAGCAGAATTGTAGTAGAAAGCTTTATTAGATAGTCCTGAGTGAGATTGATACCTTATTCAGCAATTAACTTTCTAATTTAATATATAAATAAGACATAAGTTTAAATATTTTTGCAAAAATAATTCAATAAGTTGAAAAGATACAGGAAAAAAGGATCTGCATATTCTTAAATTAATTTTCTTAATTATCAATATCTTAATATATTTATAATCTAAAATATATTAAGAACTTAATTTAAGAAATTACATAATTAATATGATCTCAGTTTTCTAAATTCAAAGAGTTGTGTTAATTAATGAATTAAAATTATATAAACCTCAAAACTCCAAAGTTAAATAGGTTATATAAATTGGCAGTTAGATTTATTGAATATAATATTATCAATTTAAAATCAGAATAATAAATGTAGAACTTTTAAGAAATGATTTAATTGAATCATTTCATTGTAACCTAATCATAGAAGGATTATAAATTGAGTTATTTTTTTATATTTCTCATTCTTGAGTTTTAGCTTTATAGTCTATTATATTAAAATTGATTTTTAATATTTCTGAACATTATTATTTCTATGGGTCCAAGTGAATGAATTGTTAGATATTAATTTTTTACAATTTTCTTGTTTTGTTTTAAAAAATAGCTTTTTGTGATAATTCTACTATCCTCACAAGTTTATTACTGTCTTACTAATTATAAATTACATTCTAAATTGTTGGAATGTCCTATAATACAGATAGTTATGTTTAAATTCTTAATTACTAAAAATAATTTAAAATCATTTATATTGGAATTGTAGAAGATAATGACCAAATACTTACTTTTAAATTTACTTACCATACAAGTTTACTAGTTGCCTTATTCATTAGAAATCCCTTAGCATGTTAAAGACTAGTAAGAAGTGCTATCTATAATAGATTCAACAATAAAATAAAAAAAGTTAATTTTGTAAATACTTTTTCTAAAAACTTAAAACTAGCTAACTAATTTAGTATTTTATGAAATTTGCCAAATATACATACTCGTATTTACAATAATAAAAAATTAATATTTTAACTATAGATTTCCATCAGAAAAGTAATTAAAATTCTAGTAAATAAAAATAAATAGTTAAAAAACCTACCTAGTAGATGAGTTTTATAAATTTAATTTAACTTTTATTAATTAATGCTTAAGATCAAATCATAAAACGATTAAGAATAAAGCAAAAAGAGTTATGTTTATAACTCATTGATATAATATTATCAATTAAACTATATGATTAGATATTCTTTAAAAGAACTACATTCATATAAGTTAAATATCACATATCTGTGAAGACTCTGTGCTCCGCAAATTTTAGCGAAGATAAAATAATAATAGAATAAGTTATAATTACTATGATAATTTTTATATATAAGATATATATTAATAAACATGTTTTATTCTGAATAACCGCAAAGCTGTGCGGTTTGTAGATAAAAGTTAAGGAACATATATATTCGAGATATTTTTGAAAATCAAGTTTAGAAATAATTTATGTTTAAGAAATTTATATATATACCGCACAGCTGTGCAGTTTGAGTGAATCGCACAACTGTGCGGTTTTATAGATTTTAAAAACTAAAAAGCATTGTTTTCATTGGTAATATTTATCAATCTAATATACTAGTTATAAAATCATTATATTTATAGTTTAGACTTACTTTTTTTATTTTGTATTTTCTCACTTAAATGTGATTTGTTGCTTCATTCAATACTTAAATCGTTTGATTTCAATTTAATATTTTTATGATAAAATTAATAAGCCTTTTTTAGAGAGGTTTGCTTATCAATCGAGTCATGACTGTTACTATCTTATCGTTTTTAATTGTAATTGTTGAAGAGAGTTTTAGTTTTATGAAAGTCAAATTTTTTAAAGATTCACTGCTTTAAGGGCATTTAGTAAAGTTGCTTGAAAGCATGATTAAGCCCAAGAATAGTCAAACTTTGACATTTCAAGCCCTAATTATTTTAAAAGTTCCACCTGATCCTATTTCTGAGCTCTAAAATTGATATTTCGTTTTATGAAAGAAAAGCATTTCTCAATAGGCGCAAGATCGAATTAGTATGGCCCTAAATACACTATAGGAACTTATAAAAGTCGAAATTTCCTCGTGACATATAAGCTTCTATGATAAGTTGCGTTGTCTAAAAGAAAAATAGTATCTTTCCTCCAATTAGGTCTTTCAAAGTCAAGTTGCTAGATGAGATTGAGTGAAAAATTATAGAAAGTTTCGCTGTTTGTCCTTCCAACATTTAATTAAAAGTAAAAGGTGTTATCACTTCCAACAGAAGCTATAATATTGACTCCATACATCCTATCTAGCCTATCCGAATAGTTTCTCTAATTTTTCTTGCTCCAGCTTTTGTATTAGTATGACTATTACTAAAGACTACTCTCGTCAATATTAATGATTGTTTTCTTCAATGTGAGTTGCTCAATGTAAAATTTAGCTGCTACTTGCCTCTAAAGTAAACAATCTGAAGAGTTGGTACTTGTATCAATTAAGTAAACCTTTTTAAATGTGAGACCAAGGTTCTTTTTAACGATGCTATTTATTTTTGAATAAGACAATCATAAATTGAGCTGCTCATGGATTAAGCTTTGAAGCTATGAAATCGATCTCAACTATTCTCCAGAAGAGCTTATTTTTTCTATAACAGTTTTTATACATGAAACCAGGCCTGAATCATTTATCTGAGAAGTTTGAATGATGTCCTAATTAAAATTTTCATCAATTAATAAACATTTTTCCAATTTATATAAAGTCATCTTGAGTCTTTGGATTAAGTATGATTTCTTACACCCACTTTTACTAAAAAGAGTCTAAGCTTTTTTCTATTCTTTTATCGATTTATTATTATTTAAATTCCTATCACTTATCAACTTGAATTTCTTAAAGTTAATATTAGTTTTAGTTAAAATAGGGAAACCTTCTTACAAATAAAGTTTGATTTCTTAAGTAAGCCTCAAAATTCTTTAGATTCGCTTCACTATATCTCATTTTGATAAGCTATTCAACTATTATATTTCAGTTAAAATTTGGCCTTCATTGAAGCTTAATCTATCAACTTATTCTTTCAAGATTTGAATTTCTTTTAGAGATAGGACTCCGAGAAGGCTTCTTTCATTTTACTTTTAATTCAAAACTCTTCTTGGATCCAAAATCATAGTCGCATACTGCTAACCATCAATCAAGTTAATACAAGACTCTTCTAGCTTTTAGATTGAACTTCTTGTTAATGTATAAATTAGTATTTAGTTTGGGGTTGTTAGCTATTTATGAATGAGCTGTGTCGATTAAGATAAGGGATTAGAATCCTCCTCTGTAGTTTATCCTAATTCTTGAAATTATGAGCTGGAATCTTCTTGATCATCACTAGTATCATGACCAGACTATTTTTTGAAATAATTTCTTATATCGTTTTATTCCATCAAAGATTTCTTTTTTTGTTCCCTATATTTTGTAAGAGTTATTTAATTTTATTCAAAAATCTTTCTTTTAAAGAGTTTTCCATATTAACTAAAAATTCTTACATTTTTTCCAAAAATATAATTTTGTTAAAAGTTATATTATTAATTAATATATTTTGCCTTAGATAAAGTATCTATTTCAAAACAAGCTAACAATATTAAAAAATGGAAATAAACAATTAACTCCAACACATTCATGTCAACTAAGTCAGAGAGAAAATAGGCTAAAAAAAAGAATTATATGACTTCCTATGCCAAGAGTGTGGGGCTTACTTGCCCAAAGTCAACTGCACAAATATCTACTTTTTCAGGAGTATACTGACTGGTGAAAAAGAGGTAAACCTTGACATAATTAAATCGTTTAGTACTTGAAAAGATGTGATGTGGTAGTTGCAGCAGTGCCTCAGATTGAGGGGCTAGCTGGGGATGATTTCCCTGAATATGCCCTCTAAAATCAAGCTTGCTTAAATATTTGCCAGATCATGCAGACTGGCTCCATCCTGATAAAAAATGGATAACCAATGTCCTCCTATCACTCGATACTTAAGGCATAAACGAAATGATCCTGAAAGCTAAACAAGACAGAAGACAGCGACTCGACCAATCATAAAACTCATTAGTGCACACGAAGCCCGAGTTCATTTAAGCCTTGAATGGCTCTCTAAACTATAGTGGTAAGATTAAAATGGGAACATATTTCTGCAGTGCATAAAGGGAAATCGGCGTATTTGATCAAGCAAAGCACAAAAAGAAAAGCCAGATAGCTTATTCAAGAAGAGGAAAAAGTTCAAGAGCTAATAGCCATCCTTCAAAGAGAAAGTCTATGGACTAAAACAAAAGGGTCAGAGATGAAATTGGCATGATGAATAACTAAATTGACGACTTACTCAACTATAAATCCCTTGTATTGCAACTTCACGAGCAGGGAGTTATTGATGGTGAAGGCAAGGTCCAAGGGATGGACCCTACTTAATAGAATCCAAACTTTATGTTCTGAAAGTTTTAATTCCTCTTAATTTCACTAATAATGCTTAATAAAACCATTAATAATTATAAACTTAATATAATAAGTTTTACTTTAAAAATTAAAGTCTTTATTAAAAAAATATTTATTTAAATGTGCCAATCTCAAACAATGATGTTTTTAAAATATTTAAGGAAAGTTAAGTTTGATGGTATATTTGTATTAGTTTTGTCAACATAATATAATTTGTATGATGGGAGGAAAATTTCTAGATAAAATTATGCTCTTGATAAAAGATTGACTTGATAAGACTCTGTAAGATTTTGTAACATTATTTACAAAAATATTTTTTACTATCTCTGAAAAATAAGGCAATTAAACTTCAATCTTAGTTTATTAGAGTTTCTCAATTTACAAGGTTAAAATACTCAAGTTTGAGTATGAGTTTATAAATATTTATGAATAAATGAGATTTAATTATTATTTAAACTATTTGTGATACTATGTTTGAATTTGTAAGATTTTTAAAAATAAATATAAGACTTAATTATACTTTGTAAGTTTTTATAACAATTGATACAAATTTAGTAATTTATGTTTAAATTTAAAACAATTATTATTAAATGAATAATTAATAAAACTGATGTTATTTATTAATATAAAAATTTTATCTAAAGCTCCATTGGCTTCATAAATATAAACTGTGACTATTTATAAAGCTTCCTATTTTAGTATACTTGTTAAGTATAAAAGCTTGTAGATAATAAGCTTAATTAAGAATTAAAATGAGCAAATAATTAAGTTCATAAAAGTTGAAGTAAGATTAAGTCAGTAAATCTTCTGATATGAGTTACTAATCTCCTAAGTAAACCAAAGAGTCCCAAAAAGCTCGGTAGAATTGAGATATTGAACAAGAAGAAAACAAAGCTAAAATTTTTGAGTATATAAAAAAACAAGGCATTTTGGGGAACAAGTCTTACAAAGATGTGAGAATTGAATTATTGAAAAAATTGGAGATGAAATGGTAGAGCAGCATAAGGTCTGGCTTGTCTAGACATTAAATGCTAGAAAGAGTGAGGCTAAATCTAGTGCTCTAGCCAAAATAAACTCTTAAATCGAGCAAAAATCTAACTAAATAATGGAAATAAAAATGAGTGAAGATTAAAATTCTGAATAGAGTGTGGAAAATAGCAATGAGGAATCTCTAATCAGCAAAATTAAAAGCCCAAATACAGTCTAATTTGAGCTTGAGTCATTAAATTCATCTCTTAATAAGACAGAAATTGAAGATAGCGAGACATACTCAGACGCTTCATATCTAAATGAAAAGAAAGTTGAATAAATTATATCTGACAACTTGAAATAATTTGCTAATAATTAAATGAAGAATATGTATGATGAGCTTTTAAGAAAAAATCCAGAATTACTTGAGAGCAAAATATTCTAAAATCTGAACACTCAAATTAATTAGGTTATTGATAATGTAGATTCTCTCTAGTAATAGTACAAAACCTTAAACCTTTCTGAGATTAAAAAACTACAGAAGAGGGTATAGAGTAAATCTAAATAGAATTTAAAAGCTTTGTTGATGATATAAAAAAGCAGTCCCCGACATTAGGCGTCGCATCGCAATAAGCTCTTGCTAATCATATTAGAATTTTCTAAGAATAAAATCAAAAATTAAAAGAATAAATTGAAAAGGTTTCAAATAACTTGGTTTTATTGTGTAAGAAAAATATTAAGAATTTTTTTCTGTAATGACATAGCAACTCTAATATAAGGATGCTCAGATTAATGAAATTCAATAAAATCCAACAACAAAACTATTACAGAATTGAAAAAGTTAACAAATGAAAATTTATAAGGATTAAGCATGAATATTAAACAACTAGATAAAAAAAATTAAAGAATTGAAACAGAAGAATAAAAAAATAAAACAGGATTAGACTTCTAAAATTAGCAACAATAATTAGAGGAAAATTAAACTATTGCAAAAGATGTCAACATATTGCAAGCAAAGCAATAACTGAGTTCACAACAATAATTAGCATAAACTATAGCCAGACTCAACAAAGTGACGAATCTGTGAGATTCATCATGTTTGAGAACAAACCTCATATATTTGATAAAAATTCCTAAAAAATATTTGAAATTTAGGACATAAAATACTTCTGACTTATTCATATATTATATAACTTGCTTACTTACTTTAATTTACTTACTTTTTTAATCCTCAAATGCTATTCAATAAATTTTCTCATGGGGTTTTGGGGTTTATATACCAATACTATATAAGCTCTAGATTCCCTTCACTTTCATACTCATTACAATAATACTTTGCATTTGTTGATTACTTAAAAATATTCTGAGTAGCTTAAACTCCATTCTGGCTTCAATTTTCGCTGTATTTATGCTAAAACTGAGGTAAACTTGGCCATTTTTTAATTTAATGTGGCTATATCAGAGATGCTGCTTGGAAGCTGTACTCCTACTCCATATAATTTACAGAAATTTAATCAAATTATTGATGTTTAATAAATTAAAATTTAACAAATTTAAACATTGAAAGTTTTAATGATTTGAGATTTAACTTGTCACTAATAGTTTTAATTTAATAATAATTATAAATAGAAATATCGGGGGGGGGGGGAAGTTTCCTGCCCCAAAATTTTATATGCACCCAAGGGGGGAAGTTTCCTGCCCCCAAAAAGGTAGTTTCCTGCCCCATACATAAAAATATGCAATTTTTATAATTTTCAAAGAATCTTTATCATCTATTATTATGTAGTTTTTTTAAATTTAGCTTCAAATATCATTTCTACCTTGATAATCAATTTAAAATTTAATGAAAATTACATTAATTATTTAAAAAAAACACTTATTTTAGCCTTGTCAATAATATATAATTTGATAAAGAATAATTATGTACCTTGAAAATTATATAATAATAAATGTTGTATAGTACATGGTTATGGTTATTGAAATTGAAATTAATTTGTTTCTATTAAATTTATTGCAAAAACATAAAATTTAATGTTGGGGGCAGGAAACTACCTTTTGGGGCAGGAAACTTCCTCCCCCCCCCAAAGAATATTTACTTAATAAATTTTAGGCATGATTTTATTAATTATGACATGTTAAATTTTAATTTATTAAACATCAATAATTTGATTAAATTTCTGTAAATTATATGGAGTAGGAGTACAGCTTCCAAGCAGCATCTCTGATATAGCCACATTAAATTAAAAAATGGCCAAGTTTACCTCAGTTTTAGCATAAATACAGCGAAAATTGAAGCCAGAATGGAGTTTAAGCTACTCAGAATATTTTTAAGTAATCAACAAATGCAAAGTATTATTGTAATGAGTATGAAAGTGAAAAACCCAAAACCCCTAATGTACTTTTTTAAGTGTTTTGATTGATGAGGGGAATGTTTGGGATTAGGATTTTTTTTATTAATTTCATTTTTGCTGTTAGATTCAATATGATTTATTATTTACATGGTTGAGAATTTTATTCTTTTATTTTTTATCATCACTACATCTCCATAAATGCTATATAGAAATTATTCCACTAAGAAAGTTTAAATTATTGTACATAAATTATTTGCATTACTTATTTAACCAAATTAGCTAAATTTCATGTAAACTTCTTATATAATTATTAAGGTCTCCATTTTAAAATATTTTTTTGTATCAATAGTTTTAAATATTTAGTACATGGTTCAAATTAAGTTTAAAACCAAATTGGAACTTTTATATTAAAACTTCGTTAGTTTAAAACTAGTTACTAGTTAAGTGTACTATTAAATTGGTACCAATTAAAATTAAACTAATTTATTACCAGTAATAATTAAATTTAAATAAATTTAGTTCTAATTTAATGGAATTTAATTGGTTGAAATGGAAATCAATCTCAAAAATTTGTTACAGTTTTTGCAAACTTTCTTCATTTACCTTTACAAGGTTGCTCTACTATAAGTTGCCCATATTTAATAGGTGCCTAAAATTTTAGTGAAATTATAAAATTAAGTTTAATTTCCATTTATAATAATTGTAAAACTAAAACATGCCCAGATTGGGGCTATCAAACACCTTAAAATCACTCATTTTATGCATAATTATTATTTAAACTTTACTTAAGTTACCAAACTTTTTTGTAATGGGCAAAAATATGTTAATAAAGAACGGAAGCTAAAAGAAATTAAAGTATTTAATATAATATAAAAATACATTATGATGGAAATTTCAAAAATATTTGTGCTAAGATGCCAAATTTTAGAAATGATGTACTCATCTAATTTCATAAAAACGATAAGTTAAAGTGTTAACTTATAGAAAAATAGTAATAAAGAAAGAAATGTAAATCAAACTTATCTATTTGAAATAAAAATGCTATAATATTTATAAAAATATGAGAACATAAAAAGTGAGTAAAAGAAATTTATCATAAAAACTTTCAAATTTTCATAACTATTGTAAAAATGATTCCGAATTAAAATAATCCCTAACGAAGATGAAAAGAAAAAAATGATTATTAATTTACTTTTAATAAAAATAGAATTAAAAGAATTTTAAATAAAATTATGATCTTCTTAAAATACAAATCTAGTGCTAAATACTTTAAAAAAATAACATAAAATTTTTTCTGATTGTTTTAAAGAGATAATAAATGAAAGAAGGTTATGTCCATAGATTTTCATACTATGGTAAGTCATTAAGAATGAGATTTTACAGATTTATGTTTCACAGGCTGGCCCACGAAAGCCGAGTGATTCAGACAATCAAAATGTAGTATAAGCTGAGATAAGACTAAGCCATTAATAAATTATGTATGATTCAGTTTACTCATGAAATAATATATAAAACAAATATTACAATATTAGATTTAAATATTAATTTTTAATTTTAAACTGAATTATTATTAATTAAAAATGGCAAACGTTATATGGAATTGTTCTGCTTTTTAGACATCAGGTTTTTGACTTGATCTCAAAGATGAATGATCAGAAATACTCAGACGATAACAAAATATTCTACTACTATAACTCCATTCCCACCAACAAAAACCTAAAAATTACAATTTTAAAAAATCATTAATTAGAAAAATTCTAACTGCCACGAAGTTGGTGTAGCTGTAGTTCAAAGCAGAAGTAAAATTACCTTAAGTTTGTGTTTTATCAATATTAAAACTTAATGTTATCTTGCTGTTGGAGCCAATTCTTATAATCAAGTTTTAATAGTGTCATATTGCTCACCATATTTTGAATAGCTAGAAGACTCTATTCATTTCTCTCTTAAGTGTGTAAGGACATAAATTTGAGTAGATTATATAGAAATATAAACATAAATAATTTTGTTTTTGCCTATGGTCAAAAATACTCAATGAAATCAATCAATCAATCACTCACAACTTTTTAAAATGGTGCTCACCGGAGAGTAAACTCAATAAAAAGTGTTATTCAGAAGATGTTCTGCATTTCCCATTAAGATGATTCTCAAATCTGTTGACAATGAATCATCTATCAATTATAAATATGGCTTCATTTTACAAAATATATTATTTTGACAGAAATCCTGTCTTTTTATTAATTTACCAAATCAGTTTTTAACAGCCAACTCTTGACTGCGATACATACTCTAATTATAATTCTATTAAACTTGTATGAAGGCAGATGAACACACTGAATCCCTTAAACCCTTATTCACATTAATTCCTAGCATTTTGCACTACATTTTGAGTTCATTAATTTCACAGCAAACAATTGTTTATCATTATTAAAAGGTTTGTCTTAGAAAGCAAAGATCTCTAGGAATTTGATATGATATTTCAATTATGCAAATTCATAAGATTCCTTTGTTCTTAAATAGCTAAAATAATGATAATATTCAATATGTATTATGTGGTTACAAATTATTTCAAACTAAGATTTAAGTTTATAGTATTATAAGATATTATTAGCATGCTTTCAGATCACCATATTATAGGAATTTATATGATTTTGAAAAATTAATATTAATTAAATTAATTTTATATTAAGATTTTATATATTATCAAATCCAAAGTGACTTAAAATCTAAATTTATGTTGATTCTATGATATTTTCCAGTAATTTTAGCTGGACTTTACTATTTTCAATATTCTAGAATCATTATAGTAATAGAGATATTTTAATTTTTAGCTACCTCTCAAAAAAGCATAATTGTATTTTCTTGCTAATGCAATGAAATTAATTCATTATTTTTATTTCATCAACCGTGTTCTTTTTAAGTATTCTATTTAGAGACTATAATATTGATAAAGACATTATCCAAATACAAAACTGAAGTTAATTCATAATTAATTAATTTTAATTTATTTTCCCAAATCGAATGTATTCCTTTAAAAATATTACTGTTAAATATGCCATTTTCTGTGAAACATTTTATAATAATGATAAGAATCTTTAGTAAGATAATTGATTCACAAGCAAACTTATGAAATACATTTAATCTAAATTTTGAGAATTTTAAGAAATAGAAATTAAAATCAATATCTGAAATTAACTATATTATCGTGAAAACCAAAGATCATTGAGCACCTTGATATTAGGACATTGGTTTATCAAATGCTGCCTCTCCCTGTTTCTCTCGCCTACTAATACATTGAAAACTCAAAGTCTTGAAATATCTACTCTCTTGGCCTTTCATATCCTCATGCCATGCTAACAATCGATTGCAATCAAGTAGCTGTACCCTCGTTCCGGGAAGAAGTGGAGAAACTTTGAACAACCATCATATTGGTGTTTTGATTTCACATCTATCAATCACACGAGTCGTACTTGATCCACCTAAGTTTTCACAACTTGGCATTTAGGATCTGAATCAATTGAAAATGCTAACTCTGTTGATTGAATCAAGCGGCAGCCCGAAAGATAAAGTATCAACTTGTAAGAGGTGCTCTTTCATGAGGCAAGGCATACTTCTCCTCTTTGCTTTACATCCCAAGAGTGTTCCAGCTAAATTTTTTCAAGGTAACTATGATCCTTTCCACCGTCCAGATTGGTGCTAAAATAAGCCTGACAATGATGGCATAAGCAACTCTTTGTATTGATGATCATGGGCTTAATGAGGAATCTGAGGAATCAGCAGAAGCAGCGAAAGCAGAGGAATCAGAGGAATCAGCGGAAGAAGCGAAAGAAGAGGAAGCGGAGGAATCTCCCGATGCTAGGCTTAAATGAAATGAGGGAAGTAGTCTAAGTAACCTTGATGAGGAAGCGGAGGAAGATGCAGAATCAGCAGAAGCGGAGGAATCTGAAGAATCGAGGAAGCAGCGGAAGCAGAGGAAGCGGCCGAAGCGGAGGAATCCTAGAGATAATGATTCACAAAAAATCAGTAATCTCTTCCTCATTTCTAGGATTGGAATGCACATAGTCTCTCAATGAAAGGTTTCTTGAGCAAGCAGGGATGTTGGGGTTAGAAGCTGGATGATGAAAATACTCATTGTGAATGCAACCTATTTACAAAAACAGGGGAAAACTATGCTATAATTTACGAGGTTGGCAGCTCTCGATAATATCATTGCACATTAAAAGAGCGCTTACAAACACTTAATATCGATGACTCTCAAGATTTAAATTCAAAAAATAAACTCCTAAAATTACAAATCAGCAACGATAGCCATAGGATGAATCAACCAGGAACTTTGACGAGAGTACAGGACTTGATATTATTTCTTAGATTCAAATGTCTGAATCCAGCCTAAGATTAGTCAGTCTACCTCAGCTACTAATCGATAAGTGAACTAACCAGCATTCCTTGCTCATTGGTTAAACGTATATGCACATCCACAAATTAAACAGCAAATGATAATAATGGAATGCGGAAGGTAGCCAAGCTATCTGAGGAGAACGTTGAATTTCTCACGAACTAGACTACTCTGCAGCTCCAGGCCGGAATGACTTTAGGGGAGAGATGTGTGATGTTCCACAGAAAGTTCCCAGAGCTTAGAATCTCTCCCACCAAACTTTCTCGAATTTATAGGGACAGAGGAATTAAGAGAAAGTCCATTTGCGTAAGCAAATACATGAGCCCAACTTAGGAATCTCAAAACGCAAGAGCTATTTTAAGATATGAGAAGCAAACTAACTAATTCTATAAAAGAAGGAAGGAAAGTAGTATTTATAGATGAGGTGATGTTTACTTACTCTACTAATCTAAAACAAGAGTACAGTAATAGTCGCGTAAACATCATCGTGAAAGATAAGCTATAGTTCATAAAGAGTATTATTGTTATTGCTGCAGTATCTTCTGATTAAGGTTTGGAACTATACTATTGCTATGATAGGTCTGTTGACTCTGAGAAGTTTTATGATTTCATAATAGGATTGTATGAATGTATGAATCAAATTCAACAAGATAGCTTGCTGTGGTCCTAGACAATCTAAGAGTGCATCACAGCAAAAAGATTAAAGCATTGACCGAGGAGCTAGGCATCACTCTTATTTTTACTCAACCTTACTCCCCATAATAAAATCCTATCGAGAATTATTTCTCTGTGCTCAAGAACTAGTTCAAGAGAATCAAGATGAAGATAGTTGGGCAAGATTAGAAATTTGATGCAAATAAGGTTTGGAAGCAAGCATTCAGCAGAATAGATAACAGTATTATAAGAGATATATGCAAGGAAAAAATGGATAAGTTTGATTTGTGACTTTAATTAT
>ARYC01006275.1:0-28106 GCA_000711775.1 Oxytricha trifallax
AAAAGTACAAAATAATTTATTTGAGTTGACAACAATCCCATTAATGATTGCTTGTTAGAAGTAAAATAGCCCCCGCATTATATTTATCTGGATATTTAGACCTCGCTGAGAACGAATATCGAATCAGAATCGATTTATCTTAAGAACTCTCGGAGATACAGCCATTTTAATTATAAATAGGATGACATGATCGTAACTTAAGGAGGCTGATTTTAAGGATTAAAGGGTGTTTGGAAAGAGACACTGAAGTTCATGGTATGACCTGGAATCAAGCAAGTCCACTAAATTTGGGCTCCTGAACATGAGTGAAACACCGGAACACTAATTATTAAGTCATTTTCTAAAGTTAAAGTGGGGTCAATATGTCAATGTTATGACTTATTCAAAATCTTTCCAGGGCAGTACCCTTCCCCGCCAAAATGCAGCTTCTAATTTATTTTTCCTAAGAGCACCTGAAAATATCGATTCTAGTTATTTAAACCTCGCTCAGCACGAATATGAAATTCGTTTAATATAAACAGAATTTATTTTAAGACTACCATAATCGTATAAAGATTATCAAAATTGAATTAGTCCTTTCAAAATATTATGATAAGCCATTTTCAACTCTAAAACAGCATTTCAAACTTTGGCACTTCATTATCTTATAAGGTTACTTTCACCATAAATTTGAAAATCATAAATATTCCTTACCATGAAATGAAATGAACTAAGCATATTCATTAATTAAAGTATTTTTGTTTTTATATAGCATGGGATCTAATTTATAGACTGCTATTTATTATTCCATCTGTTATAATAAAATAATCTTATAGATAAATATTTATTTTTTACGAAAAGTACAAAATAATTTATTTGAGTTGACAACAATCCCATTATTGATTGCTTGTTAGAAGTAAGAATAGCCACTGCATTATAGTTATCTGGATATTTAGACCTCGCTGAGCATGAATATCGAATCAGAATCAATTTATCTTAAGAACTCTCGGAGATACAGCCATTTTAATTATAAATATCTGGCTAACAAGCAGAAGTGTATGAAAAATTATATCTTAGCGAACTCTAGCCAAATTTACATGGCGGATATCTATTATAAAATGACTCATGAGTCAGGGATAATTCTATCAACTTACAATAACTCTTCCAATATTCTCTACTTCCTATATTTATTCTGGAAATGAGATCTATATTTCATGATACCCCGCCACATTTTCTAAAATCACAGTTTTTCTTGTTTTTAGAGACTTCAAGTTGTCTTGCCTTTTTATTCTATATAGCTTTTATGATTTACAATAATTTTACTATAGTATAATAGTTTTCCTTATAACTCCTTGTAAAAAAACATCTTTTTTTTGATATTTCTATTTTCTATCTTTAAGGTGTTTTCTTTATATCTTTTTACTACAATAATGTTCGTTAATTTTTAGTAAATATTAACCACACGTAGGCTAATTTTTACTCCGAAAAAAGGGATCCAGTACTTAACCCATTTATTTAATGAATTGATACCCTCAAAATCAAATCATGTCTTACTTTTGATTAGTTTAAGTAATAATATATAATTAACTTTGTTGGCTCATAGTCAAATTTGTTTAAAATATAAATAAAAAAACTGTGATTTAATATTTTAAAAAGTATAGTGAGTAAAACTCATGACTATGATTGATTTTAAATATTTCTGTTTTATTATGATAGAATTATATAAATTTTGAAATAAAACAATATAAATTATAATTCACACTTAAATCCTGAGTCAAGAAAAATTTAAAATTATTAATTCTTACAAAATTATTTTTAATTAAACTTAAAGTATCTTATTTAGCATAACTAGATTTTTTATTATAAAATTTAATATTATTTCTAATCAATATATAAATTTAAACTATTAATGAATTTCAATAGGATATAGTTACTCTTGCTCACGAATCTATAGTTCAGTAACTTATTAAGTTTTCATTTTATACTAATGATTTTAAATATAGATAAATCAAATGGAAAAATTAGGAATCCATGGTCAAGATATTAGAGAGTTCAAGTCATGATTCAGATCAAGAATGACAGGATAAATTTTCTAAGGTTCAATAGTAAGGTTTTAATTGTATGACACTATAGAGGGCTACTTTTTGCCAAGTGATGAGCATGTAACTATGAGGTTCATCAAGGACTTATCAGCAGATAAGATGCTTCTTAAGTCTGGCGAGGTGGTATAGCTTAATGTTCCAGACTTCAAAGAACTTTAAGTTAAGAATATTTTCATATAAATTCAAGAAGACAAAGAAATAATGAAATACATGATTTTTACTCAGACTATACAGTACTACCTGATAGAAAATATTTCTATGTGGTCTATGCACCATCCATACCTATCACCTCTCCTAAATAATAAAGCATGCTAATAGAATCAGAAATTTAAGTGACTTTTAAGAAGAAGAGAAAGAAAAAATTTTCATCAAAGATGAGGTGTTTCGACAGCTGGGGTGAGCCAATTTTTTCTAGTAAGTCTTATTCACTATAATAATTAATATTTAGAGTCAATGGGCAAAGCGCTTTCTATGCTGAAGCTCAAGTCAAAACCTCGTCAACAAAAAGGAAGAGGGAATACCATGAGATATCGGCATCTTTTCACCGATTACAAGTCTAATATCGAAGGCAAGAGAGCACTGAGTACATTGCTCAAAGGCATTATCATGGCTCAAGAATCTCAGTCTGAAACTGTGCCCGAGAATGATTCCATAGAATGAATCAATGTGACTGTACTTATGATATTTGCGTTCAGTTCTCGATGTTATTAGTGTTAGATTTATTTTATATTTGATCCAACGCATAACTATAATACTTACCTATATTAAGGTTTGAATAGTCCATGAATGCTTATTTTATAATGCTGATAAGCTGAGTCTTTTCGCTTTTAAATATCTTGTTATTATCCGACATGCCTCCCATTTCTTGGTTTTTTTAAAGTATTCGTCTTTATAGTGGAACTTTAAAGAGTATGAGGCACTATGCAATGAGATCAAGAGGAAACATTTATTCTTACGTCTATCACGCATGCTAAAGTGCCCTTTTATATTATCCATAGAGATTGTTATATATTATGATTTATTCTAGTGATGAGTTATTCAATCATAACTAAGGTGCATGCTAGCTAGATAGTTTTTTATTTTATTACAAAGGACCATCTTATCAGGTTTCTATAATTTTCAAATAAACTTGCCAAAGTCTTCAGTTTAAGCATACTTTTTGTAGTTCTTGATTTTATTAGGCATGGCTTATGCTTTCTCCCCAGTCTGGTTATTTTTAAGATGACCTCGTCAACTTAAAAAATCTCATATTCTGCGACACCACACCATGGACCAAAGCACACATATCTTTCGTTATTTTTCAAATAACATTTTGCTATTGCTTGGTTAGATTACAATGCATCTTATGACATTGTTATTAATCTTGAACTTTTTGAAGAAGTCCCAGATTTAGTAATAATCTATTATTAATTTGTGAAATTTATTAATGGGAAAGCATTGCTGCATTATTGAGTAACAATCAGTTCAGTTCATGTATTGTTTAATTTCATACTTGACAGTATATGAGCTGCAGTTATAACTCATGTTTCTGCTTTTGTAAATCCAGCGCTCTTAGATAAGCACCTATTTCTTTCTTAAACTAACCTCTCTGAGATTATTATTTTGGGACACCTTAATATCTTTGAAATGCCCTGAGTGGGTAAATCAGTTCAAGAACTTGTTAAAGGTGCGACTCTCACACCGCAATAGCAAGATATTACAACACACTTTCTATTTATATTAGGGTTTCGAGTAGAATTTCATTTGAGTGAAATTATTATTATTAGGGTTATATAATTATAATACATCATATGATATAAATTATGAATTATCCCAATATCGTTATCAAATGTTATTTTACCAAAAAGCAACAATGAAGAATATGAATATATAAATGGATATTAAATATATTATAATATTTTTTTATTTAAATAAAAAGAGAAATGACAAACGAAGATTGCTAGGTAGTGATTGACTGTACTCTTTTCAAAAGATCAAAGAGATTTGTTGACCAGAGGTATCGTGATATCCATATATCAGCTTAACTATGCCATTACTTAACAGTCCATTTAAACTGAAAGCAATCAGAGCATAAATTTAGCTATTAAGTAGACCTGAGGTTAAAATCACCCTTGATCTCTTACAGCAAGCTAAGCAAATCTAAACAGTATTCATCTTTACTCATGATACTGAGCTTGCCATCAAGCTAAACACAACACTTAGTTGCAACAAGGTTTTAAGTTCCAAGATATCCTTAAATATAAATATATATATTATTTAATAAATAAATAAATAAGTAATTATTATCATAAAAACATTTTTTAAAGTAAATAGAGATTATCGAATAAACTAACTACCATCAGTTAATGATCTCAACTTACTTAAATAAGCTATAAAAGGTGTCTTCAGTTAACTCAAGAGAACAAAGTATCAAGACTCCTGTCCAATTCAAAGAGCACTTCAACTAATTGAAGTTGCATTCAAAGGACCAAACAGTCAATTGCTCAGAGTGCTTTCACGCTATAAAATTATGCCACTTGATCGTAATGATCTCAAGAAAGAAACTTCTTGAGATGTTTGGTTGAAATTATTAATTAGGTAATTCAATCATGAATATATAACACTTAAAATATTAAAGGTTTAAGATATAAATAAAATTATATTAATAAATTCATATATTTATAGTGTATCTAGTTAATTTGAGAGATTTTAAAGATCAAATTTGTCAATAGACTACCAGCTAGGAAGATAAGAGTGGTATTCAGATAGTAAACTTGTGGCGTGAACTTCTCAGAGAGCTTATTGAGAGCATTACTACTTTCAGATATCACCATCAAAAGCTCAAATAGATTAATTAGATAACCTAAAATATAAATAAAAATAAATTATATTTTATTAATATATCCCAAATTATTTTCCCCTACTAATTATATTAATTTATATTTAATGTAAGTAAATGTACTTTAAGAAAAGCATTTGACAAGAATACACAGCAGATTAACAATAAAATATAATAAATTTTGAAGAGCATGAAAAGAACGACATCAATGAAACTTAAACGCTAATCCTGAACATTAACATGCTCGATGTAAGAAAACAAGGCCAAGAAGCTTGGGACATGACTAGGAGAGCTAATGACATCAGAATCAATGAGGCTTATTATCAAATCAACTCAGCTCTTAGAGACAAGTTGGCATCAACTGCTAATACCAGGGAAATGTTCAGAGCATTCTCTAGACTTAAAGCTCTATTCAGTTGCCTTGAAATGAAGGGTGTTATTCCAGAATGTTTAAACTCGCCTTAATTATAAATATTAACTTTTTAATAGACTTTATGTTAATACAATAATATATAAACCCCAAAACCCCAAGAGATAAATAGTTATTTTATCATTCATAATCTTTTATTAGAAATCAACAATATTTTATTTAACAAAAGTCAAGAATTAAAGGTTATGGACTTGAGATTATAATTAAGACTAAATTTATTTGCAAATAACTAATTAAATATTTTATTTATTTATAAAAATGCTGAATCCTGGAATATCAAAATAATTTATGATGTTAAAGCCTGGGTTCAATTGAAGTTGAGATTGACACCAACTCCAAAGTCAGTGGTATAACCCTCGTATTGCTTGATGTTTGGACTGGTCCAGCAATTTAGTGCTTTAACACTAGGAAATGAAGCTGGAATACCCTAGTGAGTCTATTTCAAAGGAACTCCGCTAAGGTAAGTGCAAGCACGAGCATCTCCCATAATTAACTCCCATATTTAGTAGGCGGCGCAGATGCTTAGAATTTTACCGTGAATCTTAATGGTAGAAACAACTTCACTCAAATATTGCCAATCTAAAAATCTAGTGCGACTATATTGAGGATAACTTGCATATGGGGCAGCATCTACATCAATCAAATTTTGACACTACTTAGAACTCATAGGGATCTTAATTATTTGAGGAGCTCAGTAATTGCCACTCTTTGATCTGCATTTGAAAGCTTATATAATAACTTCTAGAATGTCTTCAATCTGAGCAGCTTTGATTTTGTGTGACTCGCTCTAATCCACATATCGAGAAGGTATTTTGGTTTTCCGCAAATAAATTGCGTACAATCAGCTTTAAAAGCTAAGGTCAACCAATTGAAAAAATCGCCTACCTCAAGCGAACAACCCACATAGTGGGGAAATAGTCTTTGGCTTCACTGATTGATAGAGCTATGTCTTTTAAGCACACTTTAGATGTCCTATATCAGTAAGTAAGAATCTTTTAGATTATATTAATTTAAAATGAAAGAATTAATTTTGGAATTTTATTTTTTTTAGTTTTATAAATTAAAACTTACCTTTTTCAATGTTTTATTTAAGAACATGACATTTAACTTTTATATGAATTAAAGATTATCGATGGCTATTTCGTTCTAATTTTTGATTTCATAAGAATTCCCTAGTTCTATTTATATAATATTTATAAAAGTTGAACAATTTATTTATAATTGGAAATTTTTATATAAAATTCTTATAATTTGTACTTATTTATAAAATGACTTATAAATTTCTAAAAATTTACCCATACAATTTATCAATTTATAAATCAATTAGGAATATTAACTGAATTTCAATTTTAGAATATAATTCAACTAATGTAAAAGTCAGAGAACTTAAGTTAAGAGAACAAGGAATCTTGTGGCAGAGAGGGTAGCAGCAAAGTTTAAAATGATAGTAGTGAAGTGGTAGAATTTAAATAAAAAGATTCAATTATTGATGATGGAGAACAATAAATAGTGCTACCTAACAAGCGTGAATTCATTTCGCCTTCTCATTAGATTTAAAATGAGCTTAATTATCAAAATTCATAGGATTTAATTAACTAAACCACAATTTTTGAGGAACATCCAGTTAATTCATTATTCTAACTTTCAACTTTCTAACCTAACCCTTTTGACAAAGAGTAAGTTGTAAAAATAGACTCAATAAAACATTTGAAATTCTAAGAAATGGTCAAATCCATGTTTAAAAATGTTGGAAATGTTAGATCAATAACTTTTTTGCCTGTTATTAAACTCGGAAAGATACTTCAAATCTATAAATATTGACCAGTTCTGTTTCAGCAGTTTAATTGGAACAGAGAATAAATAAATTTTATTTCAATGTGTTTCCCAACAATTGGCAAATTTAGAACATGGTTCAAAGTTTATGAAAAAGACAATTAATTCATTCAATAACTCAATTTAAGAAGAATTAAAAGTCAAGACGATTTTAATAACTTGGATAACAGTTCAAAGAATCTAAATTGCAGAGCTAAAACCAAAGAACAAAGAAAGCAACATGAGCAAAAACAATAATTTCATAATTTAAACTAAAGTTTCAATAAATGTAAAGAAAATTAAAAAACTTTTATTAATAATGAAATCCAAAACCAATTTATTAAAATTCAGAAATTTTACTTAGGTAGAATCCTAAACTTACATGTAGAATGTAAGAATTTAAAAAATCAACTATTTAATTAGACTTAATTCACTGATGAAATTAAACAATAAATTCAAAAATAATTGGAACTTATTTTATAGATGAATTGCGAATTAGCTGCGAAAGAAAAAGAAATTTATGAAATTTTAGAAAATTAAAAATAATAAATTAATTAAGAGAAAGTTTTAATTTAAGAATCAGAGTCAACTAGGCAATCAACTATTAGAGACACGATAAATCCCCAATAGTATGAGTATAATTTTTCAAGTTCAAACTTTATTACGCAAAAGTTTAATTGGGGGACTAAAAGATTTAATAATAAACAAGCTTAATACCAAGGAAATGTAACAAGCATTGATTTGTGGATGGCATTAATATATGACTCTATTACTTTAAATAATGGGACTAAATTTTTAGTAATAGTTATTGACCCACCATGAAAGCGCACTGGCTGTAAATTTAACTATGAAACTCAAAATAACAATCTAATCTTTGACTCTATTCCATTTGAACTGCTCTAATCTGATGGATACATATTCTTATGGGTAACTAACAATCAAATGCAGGAAGCAATCTAAATTATGAACTAAAGGGGGTATGAGAAAGCAGATATTTTAGTGTGAATTAAATTGAACGAAAATAAGACACTGTATAATAATATTGGCTACTATCTGAGACATGTAGCAGAATTCTGCATAATTTTTAGGAAGAAGGGTTCATTTGAAAACTTAAGGAAGAGGTCTGTATTGCATTTTCACAGCAATGTGATTATTGAAAAAACAAGAAAATCATGCCAAAAAGCCTGAAAGTTTCTATAAACTAGTTGAAGATATGGTTCCCGATCACAAGTATTTAGACGTCTTTGCTAGGGAGTGCAATCAGCGGGACAAATGGTATTCTGTTGGAGACTAATCAATTCAGATGCCTCCAGAATTAAGAAGGTGAAAATTTAACTTATTTAAATAATTCTAATCAGTAAGTATTAACTTTTAATTTAATTAGGTTATGAGAACCACTAAAGTCTAGTCTTATTTCTTTATATATTAATTATAAATTTATATTTATTTAAGCTTAAGATAAAAATAAAGTTTTTACTAATTAAATTACAGCAAAATACTAAAGCTGTTTAAGCATAACTTACCAAATAAATCCAACGCATAATTTATTTATTTTTATTCATAAAATTCCATTAAATTATATATATTTGCCATTAATTTTAAATTCCTGCATAATGGGAATATTTATTTTTAGTTTAGATTTATATATTCTAAATTTTATAAATAGTTCGTTTGGACTACTATAAAAGTTTAAAACTTTATCTAAGAAACCCCAAATATCAGTTTCTCTTTATTTGTTTACTATATTTTATATAGCTTTGATATTATTGGGAATCAAATTAAGCAATAAATTCACAGATCTTTCAATGATATTGATTCTAATGCAGAGGTTAGCACGTGATAGAAGCACCTTCTTACAAGGTTCTGGTTTATTCTGCTAATGTTCATGCCAAGCTCTTTCATGAAGCCTGCCCAGTATCCCCTAATAACTTAAACAGCACTAAACTTACTTTGATTGAGCTCTTGTGTTCAGAGGGTTCAGGTCCCTGTTCTTGATCCAGGAGAACATTAATTCTGCGGGGGCTAACTTGAAATGGTAAGGCCCAAGGAACATAAGCGGGAGCTTGAGGAGGTGGTATTTTGCCATTATTTCGTGGGATCTGTGATAGGGAGCGTTATCGATCATTATAACAGTATGATTTCTCCACTGCGCATCTATCTCATCCAATGTAAGCGTCAACTTACACAAAAAGTACAAGAATGATTGTTGATTTGTCCTACCCCTATTCATTGTGTAGAACAGCTCTCCCGTGCTTGATACCCCAATGATCAGGTTCATCTGGCTCAACCTCTAAGAATTTGTCACTCAGCTCTTAACATATGGAGCCGTCCAGCCCTTGCGCCTCTCATCAGTTTAGTGCAACACTGATTCATCAATATTGATTATCCTTTTACCTTCATTAAGAAATAGCACGAACTGCTAGGCAGCATATTATCGCTAAAGCTTGCTACTGTTGTTGATATGAAGGTTTGTTATCTGCTTGACTTGTTTGTACGTCATCATTAGTTCATTCTTGAGGAACCTACGGATCATTTACTTATTGCGGTGGAGCTAAACTTTTTGTTATAAACTCTTTTGAATGTCTGATATTTATAATGGCACTTAGTCATAAGTAAGCATGTTGACTATGTGGGTGCGTGCTCGGCTATGCAGCTTCTTGTACTTTCCCCGATTGCCTTACTTGAGATTCCAAAACTAAGCTTTCTTTATGGGATTGTTTAGATACCTCCTTAGCTTGTAGTACGAAATACCAAGCCTGTCCATAATTTGCGGGCAAGATAATTTTTCAGAATTCCTCAGTCTTAAGGATTCCTGAGCCAACTTTAGCTCCTTCAGTTGTCGTTCCTTTTCGTTTTTCATGATCTTGAATTATCTGCGAGGCATAATAGCTTAGAGTTAGGTGTGCTCCCCATAGACGGGGAGAGTGCCCTTGAGTTTATGGTTCTCTAACACCTTCTTTACCAATTCTTTCATCTCAATTTTATCAGCTCTTTCGAGTACCCCTTATGGCTCCAATTATGACTACGCGTATTCGGTGTAGACTTTTAGAGCCATCTAGCCAAGAGCCTTTATTTCTTCCCCATTTAGCAACGTTTCCTTAAATCCACTGAGCCTACTCTCTCGATAAGCCACTTTTGGGTCAATAATGAAGCAATTGAATTTAACATCATCTAAGGAATCTTCAAGGTCATAGTAAAAGTTGACCATCTCTCATTTACTTACAACCTCTATCTTTACATCAGCTACTGTCAAGTTTCTTCGGTATAGCATATTGGTTGTTATATAATCCGCAGAATTTTCATCATCCTCTTCCTGGCTATTTGAGCTCTGCCCACTAATTGAGCTTCTTGACAATTGATCCTATTCCTACTTTTGGAAAAATTATATATTCTTTGAAGGTCGCTTATTAGAACTTGATTCCATTAGATTGATGGCGATTATATTAATAATGTTTTAGCCTGGCTATGATAGGAAATCCGTAAGCGGAATTCTGATTGTGATGAAGGGATATCACAATAGTGAAAATCACCATCTCTTAATAGCAACAATTCTGTCATCATGAGCCAAATTTTGCCTATTTAAAGCCGCTGATGGCACCCTTCGATTAGATTAATATGAACCAGCCCTAACTCACAGGCATCAATGTATAAGAGCTCGCCCAGAAATACAAAAGCAAGAAAGAGCTCTACAACTTTCTCACCCAGGATTGTCGGGCCTTCCTACCCAAGCCTGACTCAACCAATATTTACTTCTTTAAGTCCATCATCCAAGCTAAAAAGGAGGTAAGTCGTTCCCGTTATATGGCAACCATTTTCGTAGTATATCAGAAGAGAAGACGTCAAAGTGTCTGCAGTGCCTCACATTGAGGGACTCACAGTCCAGGACTTCCTCGATTATGCGAAAGACTTCCCCAGGCTACTCAACTTTCTCCCAGATGAGCGAGACTGGGTACATTTAGACAGACAATGGATCTGTGACTTGCTCTATACCTTAGACACCGACGGTGTCTCCAACATGATCCGCGATGCCATGCTATAACGGAAAGAAAAGCTTGAGTAGAACAGAGACCTCGTCATTGAAATGAGACCTGAATTTGTTGATGCATTATCTAGGTGCCTCAACTTCAGCAGTAGGTTTACTCTCCATTTATTGTTTTTGTAGCTGAAAGAGGCAAAGCTGTGAACCTCATGAAGAATTCATCAAAAAGAAAGAGGACAAGAGATGAGATCGAAGAGGTGAAAGATTATGAAATAGCCTTAAAATCCGACAGATAGCTCTTTCTATAAGAAACTAAGAGGCTAAAACAAGATCATGATAACTTGGAAAGTGAAGTGGTTGACTTACGTAAAATTAAGGAGCAAGTTATGCAAGACTTCGGCTCTCAGAATCTGGAAGGGCAGGTGCAGAACTTCCGCCTTTGACATTAATTGTCTTCTATTCCCATCCATTATCTGGGCACTACTAAAAGAAAGAGCATGAGTATGGTGAATTGTTTTAGAAATTAAACATTAAAATCATCTTCTTTTTAGCCCCTCTCTTTAGGGGTTCTTATGATCTATATCACTTTTGAAGTTTCTCCTTTAATTTGAAGCCTTCTTCAACCAGGCTTCCATACTTTCTTCGATCTCTTCATGCTCCTTGTAAGTTTCACTAAAAGACTTGTCTCTGCAACTCCTCCTTACAAGTATAACTCAGTTTTCAATTAAGTCCTTAATCTGCTCTGCCTTCTCTTAAGCCTTCCTACTTCTCTTATTAGTCTTTTTCTTTCTTTCCTTGCTCTTCGATCTTTCTCTGCCTGGCTCTTAAGTGATCTCCTCATATTGGCGCCTCACGCCGTTTTTGAAGATCTTCTCAACTTCACTAATAGGCTTGTCTTAGAGCACAGGGTTCTGACTCATCTTCTCTACAATTAATTCTATGATAGAAGGTTAATAGAACCCTAATTTACTTTGAGTGTCTGGCTCTTCAGCCACAGCTTCAGTTTTCATTTCCTCTTCAGAGGCCTTCTTTGCTTCCTCGATATCCTTTTTGGCTCCTATGAAAGAACTTTCTACTTTTTCGACTATCTTCTCCACTATAGCCTTTACAACTGCAGCTTAATGATCGATGACTGTAATCTATTCAGAAGGAACTTCAGGCTCCTTTGCTTGATCAATAATATCCATATCAGTAGCTTCTTACTTTTCTTACAAATTAAATTATACCTCATTGAACTTTTTGTCTATTATAAGGTCGGTCTCATGCTACTCTACTATAAGTAGCTGCTCGGCACTATCTTTGGAATTGAGTCTATATAACACTCTTTGCCATCTGCCCTTTGTATTAAGTCTTCCAATTCTTCCTATAATCTGCTCTTCAGACCTTTTAGAAAAGACATCCGCGATGATGAGGTAAGAACCTCCGTTCTCGTTTATTTCATCATTGGTCTAAATGTCGGTGCCTCTTCCGTGAGCTTCATTCAGCAAGTATACGCCTTACTGCTTTTTCGCATTTTTCATTAAGTATCTACCTTCAATCATGGATTCGATATTGGCTGCTTGTCCTCTACTTAAACTTGTAAAGTCGTATCCTGATTTCAAAAGCCCTATCTCTATCGTATTGTAGTTAGCAGAAGCCACAATTAGAACAGGTGAGTGGTTAAGCTGCTCTATTATAATTTCTTTGATCTTAGCCAAGTAATCACTTTAATTAGTGCTCACAAGCACATCGGGGTATTGAGTCTTTTTATCTCCCTAGAGTTTATCAAGAGTTGGAAATACTACTGGTGAGGATTGAAAAGCTAGCCTCAAACAGTTCTCTTCAGTATAAAAAGATTGCTTCCAGTAAATCCTATGACCTAATGAGCATGCTGAAAACACTCGAGAGAGTTAATTATGCTGTCAACAGAACCATCAAACATAATCCAGTCATACTCGTCGATTAAAACGTAGCTTTGCTGCCATACACTTAAAGCCTTGCTGTTCTTTTGCATCTTCTTCAATTGGGGTTAAGTGTAGAAATAGATACCAATGTCTTTGGCAAAGAAGTTTATATTGCAATTGAGCTACATTGCTTTAATGACTCTCGAGTATCGTTTGAAGTCCCTTTGCACTAAGTGCTCATTCTTGCTGAGTATAAAGACTGACCTTTGGGTTTTAAGAGCAATAAGGATTGCTAAAGCAATGCATATTAGGGTCTTCCCATTGCCAATACCAAAATGAATGAAATGGTTGCTGTTCAGGTTGTCACAGATATAGTTTAAACATAGTACCTGAGAGCATTTGAATTTGAAGCCTAAATTTTACTCCAAAGTTTCTAATTCTGCACTTACTCTTAAGAGTTCCTCTGCAGACCTGCTATTGAATCTTGCTGCCGCTTGGTTAGATTAGTTCTCATTCTTGAATAGTTATAGAAGACCATTAACAGCCTTTTCAGAGAAGGCTTCCATACTCCTTGGCAGTTGCATTATTCTATCTAGGTCAGAGAAGTCACAGTTGAGACAGTTGCCAATTGTGTGGATGCTTAACTATACATTTTTCTCGACTTGCGCATTCACAATCAACTACTATACTTTCCTGATTTGTTCAATCTTCCCTACCCATTGCTGATCTCTGCTTTGCAGTCTTAAAGCAAGGCCTTTCATAAAGTGCAACATTGAGGCTTTGTCGATGACCTCTTGCTTTTATAAGAAGGTTGCCCTTGTCTATGATATGTAGTCTTTTAAGGATTCTAAATTAGGGGCTGAGCATAAGGCGCATATTCTTACAAAGTACTATGTATACTCCCCAGGAATGTCTCTTATAAGGTTCAAGCCACAGTCTTGCTTAATCATGATAATAAAAGGCACGTTCAATATAAAGAAGGAATTTGATATTAGTTTGATGACCTAAGTATCAATTTAAAAGTAGTGCCATGTTTAAGCCAAAAGATGAATGATGCCTGGATTGGACTCGTTTAACTTCTAGACAAGAGCAAGCTGCTTACTTAGACATGTTGCCTCAGTAATAAAGACCAAGTTGGCTAAGCCTATGGCTTGTCTAGCATTGGGGGACCTTATTAGTAAGAGAATCGCTTCTTATATTAAGGTTTCTTGAGCCTGGTACTTTTCACCTGTATAGTAACCAAGGGCAGCCAAAAAAATACGAGCCTTGGAGTCTAAGTCTAGTTTTTGGTTGCTTGAGATCAACTCCGTAATTAAATAGAATAGTCCTTGGTTCGCTTAAGGTTCATTTGCCATCTCAAAGTGCTAAAGGAATGAAAGTAGAGATTGGGTATGTCGGGAGATTATTTCTTGAAGGATTTGCTCCTTTTATTAATAATTTGATTATTTGAAACTTTCAAAGTGCTTGACCAAAATCTCATGGCCGATGATTGACCCATAGTTAATAGCCAGCTGAGGATAGGGTCTTGGAGCTTGCATTTATTCACTTGCTGAGCTCAAAGTAGTCTGGAACTCACTCGTCTTCAATTCCTCGGATGAAAGGAAGTGGTTAAGATTCTCAGTGACCAGTGACTAGGTATCACTGCTGTTCTTGGCTTTCTTGCTTTTGTTATTGTTTATAAACTTTCTCACCACGTTCTTAAAATCCCATGTCTTTTAATAGCCTTTGAAATCCTCCTGCTACAACAGGAGACTCAAATCATAGTTGTTTAAATGTAGGAATTCCTTTGCTCTATTGATTTTGGCGCTATCTTGGGCTCCCTTGTACTCAGCTTTAATGCCCTTCAATTTGCCGCCCTCATCAAAATTATCATTGGCTTCATGATTATCAAAAATCCGATCACCCTGTACGAGAAGTTGAGCTAACTATTCATTTGAATTTTCATAATTTAACTCTATATAGGCGGTTAGTAAAAGAAAAAAAACTACCAGGGCTTAGTTCTTTAATCTATGGTAGAAACGACTCCGCTATCTGATCCCGCTCTTGGTCTGGATTCATGGTATTTTTAAGTTTTGATTATAGTATTATATACTGGATTATTATAATTAATAGGTGGATTATTTAAAAAATACCATTGGATTCTTCAAATTTACTATAAGAAAAAACTCTCTCCTTCACTTATCCAGTGGATTTAAAGATCAATAGGCTGCAAACCAGTTCAGATGTATTGCAAATGTTAATGCCAACATTTAAAGGTAAAAAAAGTAGGCTTGCAAGAAATGGCTGACAAGCCATGGGTCTTTTCAGTGCTTTTCATCTCCGGCCTCATTGAAAATTGGCTTTATGGAAAAATTGAAAAATCCGGGGGTCTAATGGCGAATTCAACCCTATTCTGCTCATAACGTATAAATAACCAGTAGAAATGTGCAGTGTAAATGGAATGGAAAGTAAAGGCACTCTTTTTCATAATTATTGAAGATGGTTCTAGGGAGTCCAGACTGGCTTTGGATTATAGACTCCAGACTGGATTTAAGACCCAATAAGAAGTGGGGTTTATACTAATGTTGAAATATTGGAAAAATTAGGATGGAAAGCTACTGGATTTTATAAACATATGAACTCAGAATAGATTAAGGAACACTCTCAACAAAATATAAACACAAGAACGTAATAATTGTAATTAGCAGCACTTCATAAGATCTTCTTTCTGAGACTCTTGAATCAGCCTTCTCTTTAATTGTTAAATTATGAAATTTGGAATTCCCTTATTTATCAATATTAATTAAACTTTTTATCAATTTCACAAATCCTTGCGAACATAAGTTATGGGGTTTATATATATATATATATATATATTATTGTATTAATAAATATTAATTATTAAAACATAGACTGCAATAGCAAGTGAAGAGAGATATCCAGACATTGGAGGAGAAACTGTTGATTGAGGGAGGCAATGAGTAAAGTAACATTTTGAGTAAGATTAAAGATTTCACAAGCATCAATAACTAAATTATATAAATTAAACTAATAAAAAGAAATAGGCTTTTTATAAATAGTATAATAGTTAGGAAATATTAAATTATTAGATAAAAATTAGGGATGATAATTGATAAAACAGAAAGAGGAAATTTATCAAATATCTACTAAATTTCAAAAAAGAATCTAATAATTTTACAGGCTTATGGGGTATAAATGTAGTTAAAGAATCTGCAGGCGCTAAAAGCCACTAGCCTCGACTCTCAACTGAGCAATACAATTTTCTCTTCAATTCACTCTTCCTCTTACTCTACTACTACACATTCAGAAAATACTTGGCTATAATTGCCATTATTTAAAAAAATTTGTCGCTTGTAGTTTAAAATAAATAGAACGATTGGGTATAACTTTTAGAAAAAGTTATTTTATCCAGAATATGATACTTAGTACTAAAAAAATAATGATTTAAATATTATATTTTTGCTATGTGTAGTTATTATTGAACTTATAGTTTTAAATTGCTTGGTTCTAAATAATTGAAACGTTTAGTGATCATCTGCTTAAATATTAATCCAATATTCTTAGAAAAACTTTCTGGATTATCGTTGATATCTTTTGGATAATAAGCAAGACCAAGACTTACTTCTTGACTTATCCAATTTCTCAAGCAACGAGGATCAAACCTAGCTTCTATTAATAACTTAACTTTCAACAGACAAAATATCTATTATTTCTAACATACCAGTAAACTGATTGTTATGATTTTATTAAAACACTCATATATTATTCTTAATAAAGCGTGATATATTAATTAGTAATACAGAATTTTATAACTAAAACAATGGAAAAAAAGGAAGAAGAATTGGCTAACTAGGCTAATAAATATTGGCTCTGTTCTGAAATATGAAACTTAATCTCTTTCGCCAACTAACATGCAAGTGGCAAGCTTCAGGTAAATATTCACGATTCTAGGAATCTCATTGTCTTTGATCGGGAAGTTTTTCGTAAAACAACAAGAACTCTAAGTCTACTATTATTCAGAGATATTTCTCAAAAATAGGCAAAGAGTCCCAGAAACTTTCATTTGTTGCCTATTTTCTTCATCAGTGTTAGAGTTATAAAATGGATTATCTCATTAATCCAGGGTTATATAATCAATAAATCACAAACAAACCATAAGTCTTACAGTTTCTCAGCTCAGAGATATCTACAGAAGGAATTAAAAAAAGTTGAAAGCCATCAAACTCAGACATAAAATTACAGCCCACTAAGAGCTTAGATTAGTTCAATTGAGAATATCAAGTCTTACAAGATTAAAATAACATATTTCTCTTGGAAATAAAGTAGTGTATATTGATGCCATTATTTTCAAACCTTTTTAATCTACTTTTTCAACATGGGCTCCATTATACAAGAATTGTACAAATAAAAACAAAGGATTACTCTTAAAACATAAGCTGAAATTGTTGTGATGAGCAAAGAATCGAAATTAGAGGACTATATAGTGAAGCATTTTTCAATCAATACTACTGACTGTTTCGACTTGATCGAATATATTAGAGAAATAAATAATTTATCTGATGTTGTAATATTCTGAGAAAACCTGCGACTACATCATAGTAGAGTAGATTAGGAGCTTATTAGACGCTATGGTTGGGCTAGCGTCTTTAATGCACCATATTCCTCTAAGTTCCATTTATGATCTATTTTACGAAAAATAAATGATTATAAGAATTTTTATTAAGAATATTATATATAATAGAAATGTCTGATCAGAAGATGCCATGACACTCACAAAAATGCAGTTAAAACCCCAAGAGCATTATTTTTGAGGATAATCGTGAATATTTTTAAAATTAATAAAAGGTGATGTAGCAGTCGAAACAATTTAAATACCTTAAATATATAGAAATACTCCTACTATTGAGAGATTCGAACCCATTTAATCAAAATGTTTACCATCTCATCATATGTGTCTTAATTTTAATCATATTCTTAACTTTAAATAACTTTAATTTATTGTTCCACCTCGACTTTTTCATTTTTGTGTTATCGAAATTTTTCAATATCGCTTAGTGGAATAACATTAAAATTTAGAAGAATCGTCATTAAGAATAGCTCAAGAGAGGCAAAGAATTCCTAAAAGATATTTAAAGAAACATTCTTTAGAACAAATTTATATCTGTGAGAAGAAAAGATAAAGATAATAATTAGATGATTGATCTAGGTGATAAATGATCTTAGAGACGAATAGAGAGATCAGCTAGCTAATAACTTTAAGATATGTTTACTTCACAATTTCAAAAATAAAAAGTAAAAATACAAAGTCACAAGGTAATGTTATTCTTGTAAATCATTAAAATTATAATATTGAAATGAATTGAATTATTTTACATATCAGCCTTATCCTAATTTTATTTCTCTTATACAAAAAACATATCTTGATTTTATTCTTTATAGTGGTTGTTTCAAAGGTGACTGACATAACCTGAGTCTTCCTCAAGCTACTCATATATAAGGAAAATGCAAATATTATAGGAATAATGATGATATCAATGAAGGATAATGCTGTTCAATTGTTAACATTGTCTATACTACTAATAACTATTACAATTAAACTTAATAAATTTCTTGTAATCATCTATTTTTTGTAAAATTGATCAAAATTACATTGAAAAGGTTTTTTTTTAAGTCAAGCAAGCTGACAAAATAATGCTAATTGATAATAAATTCAAGTTTACTGATAGATAGTATATGAAAACTAACTGCAATTAAAATTAAGAAATTGAGCTGTGAAACTAATAAAGAGAATATTGGTGAGGTACATAGGTTTAATGCATTAAAATATTAGTATTAATTAAATCATTTATTTAATTTATTATTTAATCTTTGCTAAAAATAATAACTCTTCATCATTGGACTTGAGTTTCTCAAGTTTTTTTTATTAATTAAGCATCCTCTAGCATAATATTTGTAGGGCCATACTTTTCAGACAACTCCTTAAACTTTTAGAAGGGCAAGAAATCTCTTGATAATTCTTCTTTTTCTTAGTATTCCCAGGCTTACTTTTAAAGTTTAGCATTGAGAGTGATTTCCAATTTGTCTCTAATTAATTAATTGAGTTTTACAATATATTTACTCTAAAAGAAAGGATCGCTTTAAAGCTTCTTAAACATTTCATCCCTCATGAAAATCAAATCTCATTTATCTTCATCAGCATTAAATAGGTTCCTGACTTAGTTGGCATGATTTATAAGTTCGCTAAGGTAGTTTGGCTAAAGTATTCCGTACTTATATTTTTTGTCAAGAAGCATTCAGTATTTACCATTGAAGCTCATGAATTTCATTATATTTTAGTCATCCTTAATTTCTTCAGAAATATTTTTTACCTAGAACTAATCATAAATGGGATGTTTAAGTTTTGAATTTCAGCACTTTAAGAAGTTCATTGTTCCCAGATAAAATACCCTTCAAAAATCTTATAGTAACCTGCTAATCTAGAAGGAGAAAGTACCTATATTGATAAAATAGAATAATTCTTACTATTAAATCTAAGGAGTTAAATCGTTTTTAGAAAAAAACTTTTATTCAAACTTTCAATGGTTATTATTAGTATCTCTTGCTCTCTTTATCCTAGTATTTTTTAAATAATATATATTAATTTTTACAATTTTAAGATTAATTTTAATAAAAAAAATATTGATTCATAATAAGATTCGTGAAGCTAATATTGAAATATTCTCAAACAAACTTGGGACCCTATCCTACCAGACAGAAATATTAATCAAATAGTCAAATATAAAAAATTAATACTTAATTACAATCAATTATAAGAATTATCAAGGGTTTTCAATTTTCCTATAGATTCATTAATTTATTGAAATTTACAATAAATTATTATTGATAAAATACAAAAGATAAGGAAATATTGATTGTTTAGAAATACAAAAACTGTCAAGTATTATAATTAATCAAATCTAAATTACACTAATTAAATATGACAGTAATAAATGCAAACACACCGACTTTGACCATAACAGGAAATTGGTCACTTTCCATTAAAATTCTACTTTTATCACTATTCTAAAAATGGGAAAAAGAGAGTTATAAATTAATTATGAAACTCGGAAAGTTTGAATGAATTATCTATATCTTATTCTTTATTTATTTATTCATTTATTTATAATTTTTCTAAACTATTTGCTATCCTGCGAATCAAATATGCAACCTATAATGGAAGTTTATAGTAACTTTATAAATATTTTGCAATAGCAATTAAAGATTACAGAGAATTAACCTAATCGCTCGAAACACAGCGATAAATTGAAACAGTTTAAAATATATATTTTTATTCAAATATTATTTTTATTCAAGTAGATTTAGTTACTTTAGAGTAAATTTACTGAATAAAAATACTTACTTGTATTTTGTAGGCAATATAAGTATCTGGTGGTAGAGAGTGTTTGTATTCAAACTACAGCTTATAAATCCATTTTAGATTATATTTTAGTATTTATAAATTTATTCTGTTAATTGAAGTATTTAAAACTTTTGCATTTTTAAAAATTCATGATCGATAGTATAAATATAGCCTTTCACTACTGTTCACTAACTTTATAATTTTAGATTTAGGAATTTTCCAAATAAATAACTTAGCGCACGGAGCTTAGCTCAAAGAAAGATAAAATTAACATTATAGTTACATTCGAATTTAAGAACATATATTGATAAAATACTTATTTTCTAATATAGTAAACCTTTTTGTTTAAACTTTTTTGATAAACTCACATTTCGACTTTGTTTTATATGAGTCTTAAATAAATTCTTTATAGACTCGCTTAACAAAACTTCTTATTAGCCTACTTAGTGCCTGCCCCTATTTATGTGTTTATTCTCATTTGTATGTTGGAATGCGTCTAATTAAGATTTTCAGATTGTTATAAAGCCTAAACAATAATTAATTATTAATAAAAAATATATATATTTTATTGTAGGGGAAACTTCTCCATCATACTTGTTCCATGATTATATTATTTTATGTATATTAAAATAAAAATAAATAATAAGTATAGAATATAATAACAAAATCAATAATAATTAATTTAATATATGTCAGTATCATGGAGATAGTACTGAAAACTTACAATGATTAGTGATAAACCTTAGTAACTTCTTTGAACCTATTAGCTATCATTCAATTCTATCTAGATCATGAGTCATAGTTTAGGAGAACAAAGAAAGTGTCTGATTGACTTATAACATACTCCTCGATACTTCCTATAATTTTATACCAAACAAAAACTTTTTGAAATATTTATTGTTATAATGACTAGATTAGTAGAAGCAGTTACTCAAGTATAATATATGAAAGGAATGAGTGGAAAAGCTAATATAACTAAACAATTTATATGCAATATAGTCTATAACCTTCAAGCAATTCTCTTCAAAATATTTGAACAACTCTAATATGATAGTAGTTTAACAATAACCCTTCAAATATTCATTATTAAATGTATTTAAAAGAAATTCGCAATTCTTATTGAAAAGGAGTAAGTCAGTCAATTACTAATATGTATGTTAATGATTTAACTCATAGTGGGACATCAAATCATGCTCCCTAAAACATGTAATCTTATAACAATACAACCAGCAGCAAGAATATTTGGATATAAATGGGCACAATTAGGCCAAGATTTGCTCCTTATCTTACTAGTGAGTGACATATTTAGCATCTAGTGGCATTTTCAATGATATCAGTAGTCAAAAGATACATAGATTTGTTAAATCTCTGGAATGAATTTGCTGCTTTTCCTTTCATAATATAATGGAACGAATCTTCTTATAAAAGTATATAGTCCATAGAACAATCATTAACGAAAGAAGAAGTATAAGACAAAAATGTTAAACTGAAGAAGAATACTTCGATTTATACCACTAAAGAATACCTTGTTATGATAACCTGAGTTGCTTAAAGTCGGTATGCAACCACTAATTGCTAGACTAGCAATATAAAACCAAAAGAAATTAATTATTAGCATTATTAATATTAATAAATCACTGAAACAGAGATGTAAATTAATCATTATTGTTTTTATAATACTAATATTAGAATTTTCAAAAACTTTCTATTCAAATATTTATTAATTTATATATACATATCGTGTAAGATCAATTGTAAGTTACAAATAGATTACAAAATATGAGTAGGATGGAGAGCTCATTATAATGGAAGTTTATTTCTAAACTAACTGACTAAAATTGTGACTACAAGACCAAGATTTTAAACATTCAAAAAGTCAACGAATAAATATAAAATGATAAGCGTATTAATATATTTTCATTATATAACCAAATGATAAGACAATTGATGGTTGCTTACAAATGTTTATAACTTAATGCATTTTTGAAATTTAGTATTTGGTATGAATAAATCATGTTTTATCTTTTTATACTCAACCACCATATATTATATATAAATTTGCTGATAGAAGGATTACCTAAAATAAAAATGTCTTGATTTTCTAATTCTCTAATGAGGTTAAAAGTCTGAAGAGCCAAATCTTTAAACTAACTCTCAGAAAAGTTTTGAGGTGCATAATATTTATCCATTTATCATTAGAATAAAACAAAGACTTGCAATTTTCAAATTTTTATTAACTCTAAATTAAATAAAATCAACAATTAACAAATATTAGATATAAATAGTTAGATTTGAGTGAAAAAATCAAGTGGTAATTATGCTTTCCAGTGTTGTAGTCTCAGTATTTATTATTTCTTAAGATTAAAAGTGCATTCAATAAATAAATAAATAACATATAAATATATAATTATGAATGAATTCATTATTTAAATTCAAAACTGATGTTGAAATAATAAAAACTAAACGAAAAGACCAGCTGAATGAGCAAATTCTCAAGTAAACTAGGTCCGATGAATCTTGCGAAGGAATCTTTCTCAGCAAAACTACTCTCAATTAAAAATAAAATAGATGGTTCGAACTCCGATGACTACTATGATCTTAGCATTTGAATGATCAAGCCAGATCAAAGAATTCAAAGCATTTTTATTGCAAGATTAGAGGAAATTATTCTAAGCTGGATTAAAGAGTACAATTCATTCAGTGAGCATAGTGGTCTGCTTATCAAGATTAGGTCTATTCTTGGCATTAAATTAGAGATTTATGTATCATGCATAACAAAATATTGAATATATTTAAGTGTAGTCTGATAAAAGTGTGATAGTTTATTGCACTAATTATAATTATATTTTTTAATTCATTATTTTTAAAGTATAGTTAATAATATTTATTGTCTTGTTAGAATACTAAGTTCAGGAAAATTTCCCCTCTTTTTAAATCTTAGAATTTGATTAAATTAAGACAAACTGAAGAACTACCAATTAAATTGACTTGACCAGTAAAGACCATGGAATTAGTAATAATCAATGCAAATTGCTATTTATTTATGCTAGAATTATTAATAAACTTTCTGTGTCAAATGTCACATCTTCTGACTATAATATCACTTTATAATTTCAAAGAATAAAGATTATGACAAGCTATAGATTGCTTACCAATATTAATATATAAACATTAATATAGAAGAGACTAAGGAACTGATATGGAATAGTAGAAAGAAGAGTAAACAAAACAATCAATTGATGATAGTTTTTTCTATGTTGGCCTGAGAATATACAGTTTTCAACTAGCTTATAAATATATTTGTGGAAATTTATTTCGAAACAAGTTAATATACAATTTATTTATAAATTTATTGAAAACTACCGGCAATTATTTAACCTTTTAAACTTATAAATAAACTTTGTCAAACATTGAGTTATTCAAACTACATAAATCAACTAATAATGAAAGCAATAGCTGTATAAACTATTTAAGAATAACTATATAAAGCTATAATTATAAAAACTGGCATTACGATTACTAAAATAACTGATAATATTACAATTAACTAATTTATAAACCATAAATTATAAATTAAATTGTAAAATAATAGCATTAGAAATAGAGTTTGTGGGTACTTACTTTTAAATAAAAAAGTGGATTGATAATTCCATAAAATATATTTAAATGAATAAATTTATTGAGATTGATTAACGTATGAAATCATATATTAAATGGAGATTTAAACATATATATAATTGCGATTTTTTATCATGTCGAAAATAAAAGATTATTAAAGAAATTATTGACCAATAATGATGTTTATAAAAATTATAATAAAGCATTAAAAGTAAATGAAAAATAAGATTCTCTGATCTTCGATAAGAAATAAATAGATCAAGGAATGTTCAAAATCTTGATAAATTTTAGTTTATAAACTATAAATATAGCATCACATATAAATGAGATTATTATAAAAGAGATAGGGGAAGTATAATAATTTTTATTCATTTAATAGTTAGCCAAAAATGTCAAATTTATGATCAATTTTTTATATTATAGAAATGTTCTAATAACATTCAAATCATAGAAAGTCTATATCTAAATATATATCTCAATAAATAATATAAATCTAAATGAACAAGCCTCATGGATTGTTCAGAGAATTAGTAATAAATATTAAGCATATATTTCCTATAGTTAAATTATAAGCACAAATATATTCTCTTAATCAAGCAAAATATAAGTTTGCTTATTAACGTAAAGTCTAAAAAGGAAATGTTCCGCAAACTCAAGCCAATACCCCATTTTAATGTGAACTCCTTCCAATTATTTTGTATGCTGTGGCTTGATTTCAAACCTAACTGATGAATATTCATCAAACTGAAGTGGCCTTACCTTTAATTTATTGTCATTGTCTTCAGCAGCATGATTGATTAAATCTTACTACGTATGAATAAAAGACATTTTAATATCCTTGCTATATGCAGTAAGAATAATTAAATGACTTGTCATTTTAAGTCTAATTAGAGACGAATTCTTCTAATTTATCTTCAATCAACTTTATGATACCTTAATTTTAAGCTCTCAAGCATCATTATAAAGTGTTGCTGTCTCTGTTTCAACTACTAACAATTGAATGCCTCTAATCAATGCAACCTCTGCTTTATTTTAATGACTATTGAGAATTCTAACAAGTTCAAGAGCACAGTATCCCATATTTTAATGCCACCTGAAGTTATTCAGACTTCAAATTACGTTCTTCTTTAGAACTTTCTCACTGAGGTTATAGAGTCAAATTATGTAAATTTTTAATTAGGTTGCTAAATCAAATTGTTCTATGAAACAGAAATATAATCATATAACTAAAATTATATAATTAAAGTAATCAAATGGAATATCGTATAATTTAGTAAACTATACCGTGCTAGCTTATTAAATACAAACAATTTTTCTAAAATCAAATGCAAAAGCAATTTCCGAGGACCAATCGACTAAAATCATATATAAATAATTAGTCAGCTGTGGAGCGTATTTCATTTAAAAAGATAATAGGAGACTTACTTTTTTTTTACTAGATAAAGTATATTCATCATTTGTATATACATATAAAAATTAAGGGATTCACTAGGTGTAAATCGTAATAAATTGATAATACTATCTCTAATTTTATACTTCAAATACTCGTCTTATTAGAAATTTGCATTATACTAATAAAGCATTAATTTAAGGGAAGAAAACCCATTAAAATCAGAGGGAGCAACTGCTTAAGAACTCTGAGTAAAAAGAATTCCCAATATGAGAATTATATTGGGAAATTGTGAAATCTAAAGAATAGCGCAACTTGCATAATGAACATTGAGCAAGACATTTTTTTCATCGTTAAAATAAGTAAACATTTAGAATCGAACATCGATGAGGCAAGATCATCAACTGGTGTCTTCGACTTGTTCGATAAAAATGAAAATCATATGTTGTATCATGTACATTATTGACTGTATTATCGAAGAGACTATGCATTTTGATATTAGTTCTTTAACTTTTATAATCACAATTATTCCTTTATTAACATCTTTAGGGGTTACAACTGATTTAACTCTAATATTGCTAAAATATAATTGATTTGGGGAAATTCAAAAATAAAATAAATAATTCAAATATATATTAATCTAACTGCCACTAATTAGAGAGGTCTGTATATCAAAATTGATTCAGTGTACTGGCCGTTATGTATATAAGTGTCCTGGTTGCTAGTATTACTGGTTAGTGTTACTGTGATTTGCGGAAAAAAGACATTTGACACATTTGGCAGAGGAAATCATCAAATCTCCCGTGTATTATAGAGGATTTGGCGGATTTGGCACATTTGGCAGGAGATTTAGAGAGAAATCAGTTTTAGAGATTTAATTGATTATGCTAATAATAAAAGATTAATTTAATATATTATTTAATTAAAAACTTAAATTTGGCACATTTGGCACATTTGGCGCATTTGGCACCAGTCAAATAGGGCAAATTGATTATTTAAAATGTGATTTGTAATTTATTAATATTGATAATTATTTAAAGAATCAGAAGCAGTAATGGCGCTGAAATATACCAAGAGTGGTCCAGATATTCAATACATTGCAATTTACAGCCTTGTACCAATCTTTATGAGAGATAGATTAACAACGTAAGATTCTTTTTTGATTTTTATTCATGCATAGTTTAACAAAGGAGGGATTAGGTGTATCAAGAATGTTCGCATTTATGCACGCAGATTTATATTCCAATGTATTCTTCGTTACATAAAGTGCTAGATAATATCTCAGTGAAGGTTACAGCTCACTAGTTTTCAATCAATTCAAAACCACTGGTATGACTGATAACATCTGTACTCAAACCATTCAAGAACTGAGCTCAGTTTATAATGCTAACACAATCACCGTCACATTAGCTAGCTCCAATTTCAGTTACAAAAACTACTATTATGATCAGTTCCTCCCATAAGTGATTGGTCTGTACTTCGAACAAAAGTATCAATATGAGGATTTCAACTTTGTCCAATCTACAGGAGTCAAAATCCAAGGGCAAGGCTGTAAATTGCAATCAAAACCCCAAAACCCCTTAATGAGGTTTATAAGTGCTTTGATTTGTAGGGAATTTGTTAGGGGTTGGGGTTATTAATTAAATGCGAGACAAAAATAGCAAGCTTTTGGGGTCTATTTATGATGAAGATTATATAGATTTAGTGTTCAAACTGCGATATGGAGTTGATATATACAGTGAATAAATCAAACCAGTACTAAACTATAAGTCTATTGCTCTACTCAAAAAACGAAGTCCATCAACTGTTCGTCCCCACTGTCTTATAGCACTATAATTAAAGAAATAGTAGCTAAATTCTTAGCCTAAGAGGTAGTCAAAGTTTCTATAGAAGCATATTGACTATCTTATTAATGATAAAACTTTGAAGTATTGGGCTCACTTCTCTTTAGACCAACGAGCTACTATGTTTCATCGCCAGTTCCCTGAGTTGAAGATCTCTGCTTAGTCTATAGCCACATCTATAAACGAAATGGTATTTCTTACAAAAGTGTTAATCGTATAAAGAGAGTGATTGATTTCACTCTGCCATTTTACAACAATAACCTAAATATATTTATAATTAAATGCAGAGAGCTATTACTAATAATATTAAGTTTATACATGCTGACGAGGCTGTGTTTACCTTCAACACTCTTATCTAGAAATCTTGGTATAAGAGGCATAGTAATATAGAAGTATATGACTAGAAAGTCAAGGTATAAACAATGGCAATCTAGGAGGTATTAGCGAGGATGCTGGTTTAGAAACTTATGTTATTCATCCTCGCTCTATTAAGACAGAGCAGTATATTAAGTTCTTAGAGCAGCTGAGAGAGAAGTACCCTGAATAAGAGATTATACTATTCGTTGATAATCTTTCTGTTCATAAGACTAAAGAAACAAGGAAGAGTTATGAGCAACTTAGAATAACGCCAGTGTTCAACGTACCTTACAGTCCATAGTTTAATGGAATTGAGTTCTACTGGGGTATATTAAAAGGCCATTACACGAAACTGCTGCTATACCACTTGATGCATGACCTACCTATCGATACAGTAGACTTTATTAAAAGCTCAGCGAAGCGAGTAGATAATTTTTTGGCTTAAAAGTGTGCTAAAGAAGGGAGAGTGAATGTATATAAATAAGTTTTGTAGTT
>ARYC01006277.1:0-25420 GCA_000711775.1 Oxytricha trifallax
TTCGAAAGAATCCTCTACATCTTTTCTATCGCTAGTCTTTCTAGGTTTTAGAACTAGTAGTTTTAGATGTCTTCTATTTTGTATTTCGATCCAACCTTGTGAGCTATGTAGAGTTCCATATGGAAGGGAGAGGAATCAAAGGTCCTCAGTTAGTTACTGAAGAACATTTTGAGGATTGGATCGGCCTTTATAGTGAAGCTAACAAGTTTTCTTTTAAGGATGTCAATTACTTTGAAAAAGTCTTCATTCTTGAGTGTTAGCAAGAGTGGGCAGAGTTTGAATTAGAATTTAGAGTATATGTATTGTTGGTAGATTCTACTGTAGAGGGCTTAGTCGCCTTTAAAGAGTCTTATATAGGTGTTTCTGAGTTCATCCTGAATTTCCTTGAGTAAAAATTGGAAGTTTTTGACAGGGTCTTTGTGAATCTCAACTCCTAGGTATTTGAAGTGTGTTTGAGCTTTAAGGTCAAATTCGAACTAGCCTTTGTTGATTTCAGCACATTTAGCGTCGTTGATAATGAGCCCAAATGAAAAGAGGTGTTCTCTTAGCTGTTATTTTATGAGAGTAATATCGTGATCTGTTTGGAATATGATGACCATGTCATCAGCATAGATCTTAATGTGTTTGAGTATAGGGAAGTTGTACTTAATCTCAAAAATTTTAAGGGCAGTATCTAGTACTAGAACGAAAAAGAGTGGCGAAAGTTTTCCACCTTAAGGAGTACCCCTGGAAATTTTTATCTTAGTTCTTTTCCACCAGAGGTAGTAAGGTTGGATTAGGTGAGATCCAAGGATGACCATCTTGTCTAATCTAGTAGGGTTAGTGTTTTACCTGAGGGCTTAGATGTTTTCGTTGCCAGTGATCGGTATACTATTCTGTTCTAGAAGTAGGTCGGTATATTATTCTGAAGATAGGTCTGGTTACTAAATAGGAGGCTACTAGGTAGTATGGATCTACGATGGGTCCGGTGACTCCAATGTATTGGGATTCTGAGAGCCAACCTCAGAGATTTCAGATTGAAGAACTGACTTCAGCCAGTTGGGTTCAACCTCCGGAATAAGTATAGGAGACAAATCTAGCAGATTTTGCGCTTCCATGACAGAGTAGGCACTCTGATATTAAATTTAGAAGTTTTGTGACAAAAAGCCTCGTGCCATCTATTAACTTTTTAATTTAATAATATAATAATAATAATAATTATAATAATAATAGTGATTATAATAATTTTAATAATAGTGATTATAATAATAATTATGAAAAATATGCCTCTTCTGCCCCTTTTTCTTCTTAATCTCATATTCTAATTATTTGCTAAAATTATACAGATTTTCAGGCAGTTATAAAAATATCCTTTTTATTCAGAAATTTTTTTTTTCCCTCTAATAATTGCCCTGAAAATATATAGTTTTATATAATGATTCTAGATTCAAAATTATTATTTAAAATCCGCTCTCTTCTATCTCAATTTCATTAACTTGCTTTGATATTTTCTCTTTAGAACTGATTCTTAGATTAAGTTGAACTAATTGTATTTTAGCAGGACTTTCAAAAAAATGCTAAACTAATCATTAATTTTAATATCTTGACCTGATTGCGACTTATGTTCTAATTGAAATTTTGGCAAAATTTCAACGTTTTTTTATTTAAAAAATCGTTTAATTCAGCTTTTAACAAACATTCAATACATAAGTCCTTAACCCTCATCAAAGCTGGCTTGATAAAAAAAATATTTAGTTAAAAAGTTAAAATGTAAATTTCTCGAAATTTTCTTAATTTTCTCTTTTTTAATAAGTAATAGCAATTAAAAAAGAATAAACAAAAAGGTATAATTAATTTTTTTCTACTTTAAAACCGCGACCCTTGTTTTAAGCTAATTTGCTGCCACAAGCACAATTCTAAGGTTTAGGGCTATTTGATATCATCATATTTACAAAATTATGTGAGGCAAATAATTTTTTAAAAAAATGAATTTTATTAAACGGATATCTCTATAAGCACCCATCAATGAAATTAATTTTTTAACTATAGTCAATTGCTTAGACTCTCCTAAGTAGATTTAATTAAGATTTTCCTCAGCTTAATTAATCAAAATTCGTTGATTATTTGAGAGAAAAATTTATTTGTCGAATGAATCTCAACTTGCTATTGCCTACAATATACTTTATTATACTGCCAACTTGTGCATTAAAAGCTAAAAGGGCTTCATACCTATATCGTATCATAAGACTCAAAAGAAATATCGGTATAATTGAAATACCAAATTATTCTCTAATAAAAAAAGTCTCTCTTCCTCTTATAAATATTATTTTCATTAATTTATCAACTTGTTAGCTGAATAATCTTCAATTATTTTAAATTAACTAAACAGAAAATTAAATAATTCATAATTAAAAATATTATAATATTTATAAGATTCGCATTTTATATTTTAGTTTTAATTTGCCTATATTTCAACTGTTAATTTTAAATTATATGTTACCAAGGTTAGATCTCCTATTATTTTATAATAAAAATAAAACTATATATTTTAATTTTTTATAATTAATTGATATTTTTATCTTAATTATTTTGTTTAGATTTAATTATTTATTGCTTATTTACCATAAAATTTTTAGACTAAATTAATATCTTTAAATTTAGGGGAAGAGTATTTATAATAGTGTTAACATTGATTTTCAGTAAAATTAAATCATGAATTATTAAATATATTTAACAATAACACATAATTATCACGCTTTGAATAAAGGAATGTAAAATTCAATGTTTTTATCATAACCTGCCCATCCCCAAATTCTTCGATTAAATATTTTACAATTTTAATTTACTGAGAATTTTTATTTAAAATTCAGTAATTTAAAAAAAAAAGATTTTATGTAAAAGTGGAAATTACATTTGTTAGAAAATTATTTAAATAAGTATATTAAAAAAGATTTTTCTCATAAAAAAAATATTTTTACATGATTTTTTCAAACTTATTAATCTTTAAATAAAGGTTATTAACTTAGATATTAAATTGCTATTATGGAAGCTGATCAGAGAAATTAATATAAAATACTAAAATAAAAACAATTTCAAATAAAATCTTAAAAGAATTTACTATTATCACCTTATAATATTTTTTGAATGGAAATAGTTAAATGATGAATATAAAAAGTATTATTTTTAATTCTCTTTACAAAATATTAAATATACAATCATGTTTATTCCAAAAATAAGGAATTATCTCATTTTTAAAGAAGCTCTGAAATTATTTTACTATTAAAGTAAATTTCTTAAATTCATTATATTATCTAATCTATTCTTATTTGGATCTTATATTGATTAGACTAAAAAGTGAATGATAGAATTATTTATACAAAATAAATATACACATCAATAGTTTAAAATCAAATAAGTTGAATTTTTCAATAAAATTAGGAAAATTATTCTATAAAAAAATAGAGAGATTAAAGAGTAGCTATAAGGTAATTTTTAATTATTAATCAACAGCCTAATTCATTAATTATTTTTTAGAAATAAAGTTTTCTCATGTCGAACCATCAGACACCAACGATAACGTTAAGGCAAAGATTCAAGACTTGGTAAGTTTTTATTTCCATGCATTTATAGTGATTCCTGCACTGTAGGTCTTGACTTAGTAGGGCTTGACTGGTTCTCGATAAATTGTTCCCATTCCAAGTCGGATACTGGAGACACAGACAGTACAGTGTGCGTGTTCAGGTTTTCGGCTCAAAGGCCAGGAGATTTGGAAGTCGAACTAGTTGCTACCACTTGTACTACAAATCCTATGTGCCCACCTCTCATGACAAGCATTGCTTTCCTTAAGTCTATAAAAAAATACTTAAAATTATTAATATTTGTCATCATTAAAACTACTCGACTGCTCTTTATAATCTAAAATCCAAAACCACTTGTTTAGATTAATTGAGGTATTTATTGATAAAATAAACAATTGGTGCATACTTTATTAAGGATTTAGAAGTTCAGGTAGGGGTTTTAACGGTTTTATGTTTAAATATGTAATTAAGCTTTTAAATGCGAGGCTTGATTCAGTTCAAGACAGCGATTATATATATTTAATGTTTAAAATTAAGTAATTGAAGTGATGATTATAGTGACGAACACAAAGCTATTATAAAATTAAATCCAAACTGTTCCATAAACCCCTGTTAATATAATATCTCACGTGTTTAGAAATTAATATTAAAAGTTAGGAGTATAATTCAAAGCCTAAAATAGTCACCCATAAAATGTTGACAGCATCAAATTTTACAATCTTATTTATGATTAGCCTCTTAATTACTATTCTTTTTTTCATACTATTATAAAAATAATTTGTTCCATCACTTTTTTACCTAAAATTATATCTCTGCTTGATCTAACATTTATAAAAGAAAGGGTTATATTACAAGGCAGTCAATTGCAGTATGAGAGTAATGCACCTAAAAGGTTACTTTTTATCAGGCTAATTTAAATTATAATTTTGATTAAATGAAAAGGGCTTAATAGAATAAATTAAAGTTCATTCACGCTGATAAGGTAGTATTCACGTTTAATACCTTCATATCAAGGTCTTGGAATAAAAGATACAGCAAAAGTGAAGTATATGACTAAAAGTTTAAGGTTTAAACTCATGCAAAACTTGGTGAAATAAGCGAAGATAATGGTCTTGAGACTTATTTTATCCATCCTCGCTCAATAAAGACTGACTAATATATTAAGTTCTTGTAATAACTTAGAGACAAGTTCGCCGACGAATAGATTATTCTGCTTGTATATAACTAATCTGTCCATAAAACTAAAGACTCAAGGAATGAATATGAAAGATTAAACATAACACCTCTATTTACCTCTATTTAATGTTCCCTAAAGTCCTCAGTTAAATGGAATTGAATTATATTGAGGGTTATTGAAAAGCCGCTACAGGAAACTTCTACTCTATCATTTGATGCAAGAACTTTAAGATAGATATTTTTTATTTTATCAAGAGTACAGTTAAGAGAGCCAACGATAATTAAGCTAAAATATCCGCAAGAAAAGAGTTATTTTGTCTTTGTACTTATTTTTTAATTTAATTATATGAAAATGTTCACATATCAAATTAGCTTAATGGAATTCAGCATATCTTTCTTCTCCTCTTTTATGGATTTTAAGATCACAATTTTTTCTTTTAGGGCTAGGCAACTCTTGAATCTATATTCATTTCGTCTGGTTTTTATAAATCTTTTAAGAATTATTAAATTAGTTATTGCTATACTTGATACTTTCTTTCTTTTTTTAATGTACTGCGTTCTTTATCGAATACGTATATAAGCACCAGTTTTTCTTATAAAGTTAGAGATATAAGCTTACTTGAGATGATTAGTCCTTCTAAAGCTCCTATTTTCAAGTTTCGCAAGATTTATTTTCCTCCTTCTCTTTTTCTACAGGGAGATGATGGATCGTTCTTTTTAGCTTTTAATATAACTTCATTATTTAATTACTCAGGCTTCAGAGTTCCAATTAGAACGTCTTGATGATGATGATTTTTAGCAAATTAAGGAAGACCTTATATTATAGCCGATATTCACAAAATTAAATCATTCTAGAAGATTCCTGACCATATGTTTACCCAGTAGTGAGAATCCTGAATCCACCCTAATCTTTAGGTCTACGATAAAATGACACTGTCTAACAACTAATTTATACGTCCGATAAAATTTTGGATGGTTAGTCTAATCCAGCCTCCTTCCCTATATACTCCTAACTTGCAAAAAGAAGGGGCATCCACCCTAATGACGTTGTGTGTTACTACCTATTCCGGTTTTTCTCATCCAATGGGAGGCGTGAAGCCTCAAAGCAAAATGGGCGCTTACTTACTAAGATGTCACTTAAGCCACTATACGAGCCAGGCGATTGAATGCAAAGCAATATGTGCTAGCTCGATGAGCATTAGAAGTAGTAGGTAGGTATCCAGGTTCACCACGAGGAGGTGGGTTGGCTGAATTCTAGAATGTCTTAGAAGAAGAATCTTTCTTTTAAATTATTTGAAATTTGTAGCTTTAAGGATAGCATCATTATCATAGATATTTTTAATAAATTTACATGTATTAACCACCTTAATCATTCAAATTTCATTTGTCTTATAAGCTTTTTATCTTGGTAAGTACAATTTTTACAATTATTTATAAGCTAGTAAGGTATAATTTACATTCCTTTACCAGTATCTTCAATTTTCCTGCTTTCTTCAAAATTTTCTCATTCTTGGGGATCGGATACTTTTTATTACTTTATTCATAAACTTCATCTTATTTTTTCTTCTAGTAATTTAAAAAACAATTTATTTATGATATCCATCAATATATATTTAATTTATTACTACTAAAAAGATAGGACCTTCTTTAGGTCAGCTTTGTTAACATATGCTGATAAGCATTAAAAAATTAACTTAAAATTTCTCAATTTGATTTCTTTTTTTTATATCAAGCTATCTCCATTAAATCGCTAATAAAAATGCTAAATTATTTTAAAAGGTCTTCAGGAGTAGGTTTTAACTTTATTATCAGTTTAAATATAGGGAAAAACTTAATTAGGAGGATATTGAATTTAAAATGCTTAATATCTTAACTCCAAATTAAGTTAAAACCTGAATTGGAGGACTTTCTAGAGAAACAAAACATCTATTTAGCATTTTAATTACTAATTAGTTAAATATTCTAATAATAAATATCTATTTACAACCTATTTGATACTTCATTTTTCTCATCTAAAAGCAAATAATTTATCAGTGTCTTATACGTTATTATTATATTATACCTTACTGAATTTTAAGTCTTTATAATATTATCTTTCAACATATTAAAATGATAACCTTTTAAGAGGAGCTGTATTACTTAGTACAAGACAAAAGAAATTAGCATTTAAACAGTAAAAATAATTTGACCAGAAATTAATGCGCTTAGTGGGAGCCTGCCTTTAATATTTTGGCAAGTATAAAACTTTAAAATTCAAATATTAATTCATTAGTAGTCATTGAACAGCCTCACAAATTGAGGGGGTAGTAAAGCAGCATGCAATCTCTCATTAATTTATATTAGGTAAAGTGAAGCATTATTGCAATGATCTCTATAACTATCCTTTACAAAATATACAAAGCATTATGAGATATTCACAACAATATTATTTTGTTGTATCTCAAGCATTTAATGAAAATCGGAGAAAAAAATGATCTGTGAGTTCAATGAGAAGCGATAATATTTTACACATCAAACTTTAAAGTGTATTTTTTAATAAAAAATTGCAATTAATGTCTTTATTTTGTGAATGAAGGGCCTTGAGAGAATAGAAGATTCCTTTAAAGAAGAAGTTTAGAACACCTGTCTAGTCTCTTAGAGTAGAGTTATCGAAGTAAATAAAATTTAAGAAAGAAGTAAATTACTTTACTGTCTCAAAGATTAATAATACTATTGTAAAATTTATGTTATAAAATCATGATCTTTGAAAAATTTGATAGAGATTCTTGTTTTGATAGCTAACTCACTCTAGAGGGAAGAAAATTAGAGAATGAATCATAACAGATGAATAAAATGCTGGCAAGATTCATCCCTTAGATTTATTCTTTTTTTATTACTATTTTCAAATGGAATGGGCAAATAAGTGTAAATACTTTTTAAAAGATGAATATTAAAATATTGTAGACATATAATTAATATTGATATTATATTACTTTGAAGATATTATGTATCTGTTATACTTTTTATATAATTCCCTTCCTTGTAATGTATACAGAGAATATGTATATAAAATAAACAAAAGATAAATTTTTTAGATAGTAAAACATAATTTTTTGATCAATCGAAGATCTTAACAAACTTTTTTGTATAGAGAGACTTGATTCTAAGAAATATCATCAAAAATTTTCATCCCTTATGAGTTTTTATTATTGATTTTATCTACTAGTTTAAAAAAGAGTGTAAGCCTCGTCATTCTCCAAAGAGATAAGTTAAAAAGACGAGACAATGCATATGATATTTAAACTCTAATAGTAGCAATCATAAAAATCGAATGCCAAGGAACAATTATTTTAGCAGCAAGAATGAGATTTTCAAACAACATTTTGAAATGAAAAGATTAATTGACGCCTAAGAGGGTCGCTTACTCAACTTGTCAAAATCTAGAAGAAAAAAATTGATGTGATTATACATGTCTAAAATTTTTTTTTATTTCGCTTTTTCTGACTTAAATTGCTAATATTTTAACCTTTAAACGACTTAATAATTTCTATTAAAACTCGTGATTGTTAATTTTTATCAATCAAAAACTTTATCAAACTTTTGAAGGTGTTTTGGGGTTTTACATATGTATATAAATATAGCAAATAATATGCTATAAATTAAAAATAAATGTCTTAATAATATTATTTTAGTTGTTTATTTGTAATATACTTAACCTGATCATTATCAGGAACTTTAAAAATATATGTTTAAAAAATCTTAGTATTGGTATTGGAATTTCAAGTATTTTTTTATTTTGCCTAATTATATATAATTTTTTTTTTCTTTATTGAAAATTTAATAAGGTCTTTTAAAATTTAAATTTTGTATTATAATTAATTTTTTCTTAATGGAAAATTTTTTAAATTAAGAAATTTTTAATTACATAATTTTTGTAACACATAGCGGAAATTATTTTTTTATAGCTTGAATTAAGGGAGGTCAAAACCATTTCTATTATAATCGCTGTTTAAGTTTTACATAAAGTTTTAAGGTAAATATAAACAATATATTGCTCAATAGAAACTTATTAGTAAATGTAAGATTTCATTTAAAAAAATAGGAAATATACTATATTTTGTTGTTTAAATTAGGTAATGCCCCCTGGCGGGGAACAGAATTTATTCTCAAATTTTTAAACAATCTAGAAATAATTAAAACACTGAAATATTAATTATACCTCAATAAAACTGTCTCTAAGAGCCCTTAATGATCTTTTTAAGATGTTTAAAGCACCTAAATCTTAGTATTTACTCCTGTATTAACTAGTAAAATACCATAAAGCTTTAAGTAAAATCAAAAGTTTTGCAATATTTAATTGCTTTTATAATTGTATTTTATCAATTACTACTTTGATTCCTTTTATACTCAGTTGTAAATAATTCAAACAAATTCTATAATATCATTGTAAATTATTTTTATTAATTCAGTAATACATTAAACTAAATTTACAACTGAGTATAAAAGGAATCAAAGTAGTAATTGATAAAATACAATTATAAAAGCAATTAAATATTGCAAAACTTTTGATTTTACTTAAAGCTTTATGGTATTTTACTAGTTAATACAGGAGTAAATACTAAGATTTAGGTGCTTTAAACATCTTAAAAAGATCATTAAGGGCTCTTAGAGACAGTTTTATTGAGGTATAATTAATATTTCAGTGTTTTAATTATTTCTAGATTGTTTAAAAATTTGAGAATAAATTCTGTTCACCGCCAGGGGGCTATTAACCTCAAATTCAAAGAAATAGCAATTAAAAATTATGAATTTTCATATTTATTAATTTCTTTTTTTTTATTTTTACAACTCAAATCTTCATTAATAATATATATTTTTTTATCTACAGTAAATATAAAGCAAATTTATACTTCAATTAAAACAAATTCTTTGTTTAAATTAATATCAATTTTTTATTTAAAAAATTGTTCATTTATAATATAAAATACCTTTAAAAGCTTTTTCTTTTGACCCATCTTACACTTAAAATCCAAAACTATTAAAAATTATTTTCAATAAATTATCATTTAAATATAGTACTTAAATATATTTAGATTTCATTAAATCTATTTAGATTATTTATTAAAAGGATCTGATGAGGTATTATTATATTTTTTTCGAACTGCCAGATATTTAAATGTTAAATTAAATAAATATTCTTTTTATAATTAAAACAATATATTAAAACCTTTGAATTTATTTTAATTTTGCCTAAAATTTATTATATAAGAAATTAATATATTTTTTTGAAAAAATTATAATTATGATTAAGCATTTTAACAAATATTAAAATTTGTGTCTTATTCTTATTTATGAGAACAATTAAAGCAATATTTGCATTCTCAATTAATACTTGTTATTTTTATATCAAAATAACTTCTCAACACAACCATAATATCTACATTGAATAGCTACTTTATTATATTTTCCGACAAATTTATTAGCATCATATGATATAAAATATAATACTTAATAATTCGAAAAAAAAATATGTTCTTTTATATGATTTTTATATTTATGTTTAATTGTATTACGAATCTTTATAGTGTATAAATTAAAAAATATATTTAAAACAAATTTGAGAATTATTTGAAGTATGTTCAGCTAAATTACAGAACATTAAATATTCGTCATAATTATATAAAAATTATATAAAAAACATATTTCTTTTGGATATACAAAATCATTTGATGCTAATAAATTTGTTGGAAAAATAATATAAAGTAGTTATTTTACCTAGGAAATTATGTTAGTATCTCTATAAATAAATAATTGAATTAACTTAAATAATTAGTAAATGTATATAATACGGAAAACAAATAATAATATAAAATTTTCTGCCAAAAATATCTATCGAATATTTTAAACTTTTAAGTAAATTAATCTGAAGCTATATATTATTGTCAATTAGATTCCTCTTTAGATATTATTATTTTTTGTGCGATCTTCTCAAGAAAATGATTAATTCTCAAATTAATTATGAATAAAATCTTTATAAACTTAGACTATAATTAATACATATAATTCTAATGTTTTAGTTTAATTTTGTAATTTATTACTTATATTTAGGCCCACTTTAAAACATTTGATTTAATGTATTAAAAGATTTTATGAATTTAACTTTAATTACAATAAAACAGTTACTTCGAGCATCAGAGGTTACATCCACTAGTGTTAAATAGTACTATAAATATTATTGTAGGAATATATTCAATTTGAAAAGATTACTTTGAGTTGAATTTATTTAAATACTAATTATTTTCGGTATATTTTTGGAAAATGCCAATAAACTCTATTAAGTTATACGTATTGTATAAAAAATGACAGTAATTTATATTACTATTAATGAATATATCTCTTCTCTTAAGCTAGGAAAACTCATTATACGGTTTTTAAGAATTTTTTTAAATCAATAAATCTTGCTTCCTGGGATGATTAAAGAATATTGCCAATAATAAAATCCAGCTAATATTGAGGGTTTACCGTAGAATTAATTTAGATTTTAATTTAGAGTCACTTATATTTGTTATCTATAAAAATTTTAATATTTAATTAATTTATTTTCATTTTCTAATTAATCCTGTAATATTAATGTTTCTTTAAATTTTGGTTGTGATTTGGGAAATTAATTAATTAAATTATATTATTGTGGTTTAATGAAAGTATTTTGTTTTTTTCAATTTTTTATCAGTTTCACATTAAATTAAGATTATGGTTTCTATAATTCATGTTATTTGATCTAATTGTTTAGAAAAAAATCAATCATAAAATATTATTAGGTTTTAGCTAGTAATATATCTTCTCTTCTTATTCATTAACTATCTCAAAATGGCTTTATCAACTCACAGAGAATTATTTTTTTGATGTTGAATATGGATTAGGAAAATATAACTTTTATGATTTAATATAAAAAATTTATTCTAATTTTCCCTAATCAAAGTATCAAACCTAAATTAATTAAAAATAAGTCCTTGCAATTAACATATTAATAATATTAGAAAAAAATGTAATAAAAATAAAAATTAAATCTTACCATAATTTTCATTCAAATGCAATAAGATATAATTTTTTTTAATAAATTGAATTATAATTTAAAAATAAATTTACTTAAGTAATTATTTATTTATTAATAATTAAAAAATAGTCTTGCTCTTAGCTCAAAGAGTATTAATCAAAGATAGAGACATAACAAGTAATGTTGAAGCCAACCACGTATACTGGATTGAATTGTTATGTATATCTAATAAGAAACACTTCTTACAAAAAATCTGTGCTTGGGTTGTTTTATTTCATCATTGTTAAATATATAAATTTTGGGAATTTAATTTATTAATCAAAAAAATGAAAAAATCTAATTATTTGAAAAATTCAACTATAATTTTGTTCGATAAAAAAAATGGCTAAAATTAACCTCATTATAAAGAAAATAAATTGTCAAGAAGGAGCAAAATTATTTTTTTCTCTATTTACATTTATTCATGAACCTCAAAAAATCATTTTCTATTTCATAGTTTTTAAGGATTTATACCTAATCTCTTTGCTTTTTTTGAGTCCCTATTTTTGAATCCTTAGTTGTTTTTTTATGGAAAAAAAAGAACATTGCTCTGAATCTTCCAAGAATATAACTAAATCTATCAAGAATTATTCAAAATTAATTAAGCATGCTTTTATGAAAATTGCTGAAAAATGCATTAAAATATCAGATAAATTATAAATGGCACAGTTATTAAAATAACAGTCTTGCGATATTATTGCCTTAAAGAGAGTTTTGATTTTAAATTAAAGTAGGATCATTAGTATTATTGGTAGTTCCATAGTCAAATTTCAATATCAGATCGTATTCATGCTTGCCTATTTTATCTGAAAAAACTCAGATATTTTTTAGAGGTTTTGAACTTGATGATTTGTTGAATGATGAATATTATAGTTAGTTCTCTGTAGTTTATGGGCTAACTGTTAAAAATTTACCTCCGATGTTATTGGGACAATGATGGAGGTTATGATAAGCTTTAAAAAGTAATAAGACAGTACCAGATGAAAGCATATATAAAATATATTAGAGCAGACGAGGTAATAATCTGAATCTAACACAGCGAAAGTAGGATTAACGACTCAGCAGCGATTCGAAATATTATTAAATAATTCCTCTAATTAATGAAACTCTATTGACACATCTCTATTAGCGGGCTCTACAAACTATAAATTATAAAGTTGAAGAGTGGAGATTTTTTTCGAAAATTTTGGTTTGATGACTGTTATTTTATAGATTGCTAATTTTATTTTATTCTTATACGTTCACAGCTAAATTGCTGGCTTTTTTTAGTATTAAATAGTAAAATATAAACAAAATTGCTTTTTTACATGAACCACATAAAAAAATGAAACTTTACTGTGGCCAATCATTCAAGAATAATAAATTAATTGAATAAAATGTATATAAATTAAAACTTAGTTTACTTTAAATTTATGCTTGATTTTTCACTCTATGTATGAGATATTATAGAATCGTCAACAATTAAAACCAAAATCTCTTCAGTAATTTTATTTAGTTTTTAATTGATAAAAGCAGAAGATTAAACTATTTTGCTAGAGTCTTAATAGGGCTTGTCTAGGAGATTTAAGTTCAAATGTAATGAAAATTCAAGTTTCATAGAAAAGTTGTATTAAATTAATCAATCAACTATACTATGGCTAAATAGCCTAACTTTTTTAACTTTATTTCTATCATCAAATGAATGATTATTTGCCTCCTAATTGGGACAAGATGAAATATTATTATTATCAAAATAGATTAAAAATTATAAAAATCTGAGAAAAATTTGTGATTGCATAAATATAATAAAAATAAATTCTATATTAAAAACTAGTAAATGGATAATAAAATAGAGAGATTGTAAAAAATAGTTTGTCTGCTTCGTTATTGAAGTACTGATTATCATCCTAATAATATAATATTTGCCACGATTTAATAACTTTCTGAATGTCTTGGAGAATAAATAAATTAGATTAAGAAAATTGTGGAATAGTTAAAAAATGAAAAATTATTTCGCTCTTTTAGAAATAATAATAGAGTCTATTTAACATCAGAACACATAAACTATTTGATATCAAGCTAGACTCTTTAAGATTAGATAGCGCTATCACTAAAGCAACGAGCTATTGTTTTTCATCGTTAATTTCCTGATGTTAAAATTTTATACACTGCACTAAGAAACTTTTATAAGAAGAATGGTATAAAGTATAATGTCTGTTGTAGTGACTATAACCTAACAATCCACAAAAAAAATTTAATTAAAGTAGATTTGCAAAAAGTGAACTCCAAACTTTGTGAAATAAAAAATGGAAATTAAAATATTGTATACTTGGATGAAACGATATTCAAAGCTCATTCAATTTTTTGTAAAGCATGGGCTCCAAAAAGTCAAAATTTAGTTTTAAAAAATAGGGGATAACTCTGGATACTATAGCAGCTTTAGTTTCTCATAAGTCCTAAAAATGGACTTTAGGCTTTTCGTATTGTAAAGAAATCAATTAAAATTTAAGACCTTATTCTTGTCTTAGAAGATCTCGAACATAACTATTAAAAAAAACAGCTAACAATATTTCTGGACAATTTAAGAGCACACCTTTTAAGATTATTCAAAGAGGCAGTTGAAATAAGGGCTGGAAACTTTTGTTTAATGCTCTATTTTATTCGAAATTTAATTGTATCGAAAATTTATTTTCCAGGGTAAAACATGAATACAGAAAGTAACTAATAAGTTAGTAGTTTAAGTTAAGCAACATAAAGAATTTACATGCTGTAACATAATCAATAAGGTCGATAAAATAATAAGATTGTATGAATAGTGAAAGACACTGTCTTAGTTTGTTAAAGCAAAATATATGAAATTTATTTAAGCTTAATTTTGTTAATGCATAAATTTTATTTCTAATTAAAGTATTTATGTCATTATTTAAAATGCATCCGTTTTGAAGGAGGACTTCTCATCATCATATATTCATCCTGCGTAGACTCAAATATTAATGCGTGCTTTTAGAAAATTTGTTCTTCTTTTTCAAGAGTTGTAGATATTTCATATCTTTTCCTTTTTTTCTGTTACTTTCTTCCCATTGACTTAGTCTTCAGCATCGACAAGTCCTTCCACTTTTTTCTATGAAGACATAAATATTTATGTAATCTTACTTGAGAAATGAGGTACTGATTAAAGTTCTTAGAGAAATTACTAGCTTACTGTTATTGACTCCCCCTTCATTTCTTCATCAGCAACATAATTTCCCGCCTGCTGCTGTTCTCTTATTATTTATGTCAGCTAATCGTTCTTAATAGTCCCAAGCACTCCATAGAAAAAGTATTTATCAGGGAGATCTGTGACACCATCATAAATGCCAAGGTATTTCATTGATACATAATCTTCTTTGATAAAATTGAATATGTTGCTGACACTGAGCTCAGGGTAATTAGGCACGTTGACATAAATAACGTCGGCGGACTTGAGTAGCTCCTTCTAAGATTATAGCACATCTTTGATAAATTTCATGCTAGTATTCTTAAAAGTTGGTAGATAAAGCCCACTGTAACATTAATTTGGAAAAAGCTCACATGAATATTTTAGGTGATTGTGCCAATCTAATATGGTATTGAGAATTCCCTCAAGAGTTCTAAAATTTATTTTCTTGAGGCTTTGAGAATTGTTTTCAAGATTTTAGTTCATGTCCGCTTTAAAAATTATTTATGTATTACTATTTAACAATGGTAACTTTAAATTAAATTTATGTATTTATTGGACTATATCGTAAGGTTACTAACTCAATTAAATTTTATTGGCTTAATTTTCCTTAATAAATAAATTAAAGTTCACGAGTACATAATATGACTTCTAAGGAATATCACACTAAAGTTATAGTTTAATAAATAAAAATTTCATATGTCATATAACCCAAATCAAATTTTGACTTTGCGCAAATGAACTTTGCAAATGCAATTATGTCATAGCTTTACGCTTATATAGTAGGAGTAAATTTTAGTCATACATAAGTTAATTTTTACTACCAAACTATTAAGTACCAATAGACTAAAATATTCAAAATTTTTATGTCTTAGTCTGATGAATAAAGTTTGTATTTATGTGTTTGATTAATTATTTATGTATTAATAAAATTATTTATATCCAAATTTTTTTGAGTTATTTGTTTATACTTAATACCTATTAGTATTTAATAATTGATTAAATAATGATTTTAGAATCTTCCTAGCTTTCATCAGTCTCGAATGAGAGTTCCGATGAAATTTCCAGAGACATTAATAAAACGAAAGTCTCAGAACCTAATACATAAATAAAAGACTCTTAAGAAAATAATTATGTTCATTCTGGAACTCACGAGTATTAATTTATGTATGAGAGATGGCAGTCAAGAAGATCATCAAGGGCTAAGAAATAAAACAAAAAACCTAAAAAGTTAGCTGAATGCAATTTAAGTTCTTAGGTTTACACTTAAATGGAACTCAAAAGACACTTAAACGTACATAAATGAGAAAATGAAAAATTTATGTAATTAAAAATTGGGGGCAACTATGTTTGCCTGCTATGCACTAAAAAAGATGATGAGCAAACTTTCAAAAGTAAACTGAAACTATTGAAACATCTTTCAAACCATAACACAAGCGACTTAATCTAATTGGGTTATTCGAAAATTGTAATTTGTGTTTTTTTTTTATTTTTTAGGTAGTCGCTTAAATTGACAAGTCTAGGAACTAACCAGGCTCTGATTCCGATAATGGTATTAAACATACAGCAACATAAATTAACTTAGAAGAACATAAAAATACTGGGGCTAACACGAATCATTAAACATAAGTAAATGATGAAGATAGTGTAACAATTATTGATACAGCAACATAAATTGCTAAGAATAGAATTTATGTATCTGCAAACAAATTAGTTTTCCTTCTCAAAATGTTTTGCACCCTTTTTTAAAGAATGAAGTTGAACTTATTTTGAGGTTGGCTTAAAAAGATAATGTTCTAATAAGAATTTGAGTTCATAATGGCTCAAGGCTCGCTAGTTGAACTTATGTACGACTCAATTAACAAAGATTATAATATAGTTTAAAATCTTTGGAATGAGATTAAAATACTTAGCTACATTTAGTCATGCTCTTCAGCTTCCTTTCAAGACAACTGCAAGGTAGTATATATTGACAACAGATGTTTACAAATAAAAAAAAGACCCTTCAATTCTACTCTTTTCAAGCAGAATAAATTACAAAGATAGAAATCTTAAAACATGCAGTATCTACTTAAACTCATAGATTCAGTTCAATAATTACATGAGTTGGGACTGGTGCATAGATAACTATGCCCACACAACATCAGGATTGATAATTTTAATGATTCTTATCTTTTTCTCACTAATTACTGTTATAGTTCCTTCGTAGGATAAAAGTGCTTAGCCTCTTAATTGCCAATTAGTATTTATTAGCACACTTTAGACTTGGATGAGATTCATAATGGGGACATAAGACAAGACACTTTCTCAATTATTGTAATTCTGATTGAAATTATTATGGGCGATAAGTTTACTAAGTTAGCATCAAGATGTCGACACATACTTGAATTGGAAACTTACGTTAGAAATTACAACTTATTATTGACAGAACCAAATTTGTTTTTAAAATATTTTTAATCTGATATGAGCACAATCCTTTATTTAAAGGAGTTGGGTGACAAAATTAGAGAAAACCTAATCTATTGACATTTTTATTTATTTAATGCAATCACAAATTTTTCTGGGATTCTATTTTGATAATAATATTTCAAAATAAATGTTAAATCATTTTAATGAAAAAGTTTACTTGGGCATTATATTAAGTAATGTTTAAGGCAGTAAAAAGGAGTCTTATTTGGTCTCTTTGTTAGCTTCTTAAAAAATATCAATAAAATATTGATTAATAGAAGAAATATTTTAACATAATTCATGTTACATATTTAGATATATATCTTTGGAAGATGTTTCTTAATATTTTTACTAGATATTTCCAATATAAGAACTTATAAATACTTTTGTAAGATACTTTTTAATGTTAGATTATGCTGAGCCTCAAGTAAAGTTCTTATTCTAATATTAAATATCTTACTATTAAATTTAAGGTCTGTAAAGAACATTGAATACAGTAACTATGTTTATTTTTAGCCTTTTAAATTCCTTCTTTTATTTTTGATTGTTGAGATTATCTACAAAAAAGAATGATCTATGTCTGGATGCTTATCGATGAGTTATATTATGAATCTTTAGTTCCTTTGACATTAAAAAGTAATGGTGAAAAACATAAGTATTTAACCAATTATCTTCAATACTTCCACCAAGAATAGCATGAATTGTAACTTTAACTTTTCAGTCATTACGCAATTTATTCATGTACCTTCCTAGGCATTATCGTTTTATTTGTGAATAAAGCCTCATAAGCTTCTACATTCTAAATATAATGCCGTTTAAGCTCTATTTTTAAATCAAAGTTATAATTTAATCTTGTTTTATAAAATGGAGCAATAAAAAGAATTACTCATGTAAACGCAATTTACCTACTTGAATGATATTCTATTATTTTAATACGTTAGTTAACGATTAAGCTTTGATGTGAAACTCTAATAAACTTTCAATGAAACAATACAGCTCTCAAGCAAGAGTGAATTTAGCTCAGTATTTTAGAGATAACCAACCTAATTATATTATTATTATTATTAAATGGTCTTCTAGGATAGAATTTATTTGCTATATCTTTTAATTTCAATCATAATGCACTGTGAGACCTTACAATAATGATATAATTAATATCTTAACGAAACTAGTAAATCTTTATACTCACTATATAAACTAATAAAAATCTCGCATATATAACTCTAAAAATAAATGTATTATATTTTTAAATCTTAATCCCCTACAAATACCATATTTTAAAAAATCAAAAAAAAACTAGCATTCTTAGTATTTATTTATCAATAAAAACTCAATCAAACTATTTATAAGGTTTTTGCATTTATAGTTATGATGTAATAATTTTATTTCTTTCTAATTATTCTTAGAATATTAAATTTAACCTTCCTTAAAAGCCTTATTTTTATTAATTAATTATTTATTTATTTCATTTTAATATAACATATCTCAAAATCCTTTTTTCTTTAGAAATATATTTGGTAAAGTTGTACCACCAAGAGCTAAATATTTAGTAAAATTTTATTTTTTTTAATAGATATTTATTCATTATAATCCAACCCAGTTTTATCTGTAAATAATTTGAGAAGAGTTAGAATAAATTAACTTCTAGAGATCCCAAATCTTGACCTTTTATATATACAGAATGATATAAACCATTAAAATCCTTTTTTTGCCCTAAAAGCACTATTAATTTTTTTTAATTTTCGCTTAAAATTAGGATCACTATAATTCGTTATATAAAAGTTCAAATCTAGCATAAAAATATAAATATAAAGATAAAAATTAATTTGATTTTATTTATTTAATATTAATTTATTATTTTGATTAATAAAATCATTTAATCTATATTTTAATAAATCTGCTAATCGCTTAAATATAAATAATTTTGAAACATTAAAATTATGAGATAAAATCTTATAAAAATTATTGAAACATCAAAGTAACATGTTTTAGCGTAATAATTAGGTTTAAAATGACTTTTCCAAAGAATCTAGAGCAATCCAGATAATTGTAACATTTAACATAAGCATCATAAAAATATTAGATTTTGAATAAATATTACTATTTTTTCTATAAACTTTATGCATATTATATTTGTAATTTCACTATCTCTTATTATTGATATAATGGCTAAATTTATAAAACTTTTTAATACAGCATTGTGTTATAATGATCTTTTTTTTATCATTAATAAAAATCTCTTCATGTTTTTATAAAATTTACTCATTATATCAATAATAAGAATAGTGAAATTACAAAATATGCATAAAGTTTATAGAAAAAATAGTAATATTTATTCAAAATCTAATATTTTTATGATGCTTATGTAAAATATTACAATTATCTGGATTGCACTATATTCTTTGGAAAAGTCATTTTAAACCTAATTATTACGCTAAAACATGCTACTTTGATGTTTCAATAATTTTTAGAACAATATATAAGAATGAGAAATTTTTTTAGCGGCACCTCCCAAGGGCTTATTGCCCTTAAGTTACTAACATTAATTTGTATCCAATATTACTAAAGTATAATTGATTTGGAAATTTAAAGTAATCAATTTCAAATTTGTGGAGTTGAACTTTCTGGAAATCTAGACAATATAGTGCATGTTCGATAGAGAATACAAAAATATTTCTATTTTAATACTAGTGGTACCCCTCTATCGCATTTATGAAGTATAAAAATGATTTTTAATTTAAAAATACAACAAAACAAATTACCCAAATATAATCTTTACCAATTCGCTCTAGGGATGCAATCAAAACTCCAAAACCCCTTAATAAGTTTTATATGTGTTTTGATTGATGTGGGTAATGTTGAGGATTAGGGTATCTTTTAGATTAATTTCACAAGGTAATTAATTATTTTAATTGTTGTGATTTTTATTTTATATCATCATTACATCTATATAAATGTTATGTAGAAATTATTCTACGATGAATATTTTTATGATAGTACATTAATTGTTTGCTTTATTAATTTTATTAAACTATTTAAATTTTATGTAACTACTTCTTATTTTTTCTTGAGACTCCATTTTTTTAAATGCTTTGTACCATCTAGTATTTATAATTTAATACATGGTACTAATTAAGTTTTGAACCGTAATGGAATTTTACCATAAAAGCCTTATTAGATCAAAAGTAGGTACTAATTAAGTTTTAATACTATAAAATTAGAACCAATTAAAATAAAGCTAATTAAATATCAGAACTATTTAATTTTAAACAATTTTAATACTATTTTAATAGAATTTAATTGGTTAAAATGTAGGTCCATCTCTGCTGTTTGTAACAGCTTCTGCATACTTTCTCCATTTCTCTTTACAGTATTGACATCCATGGGGGGGGGAGTTTCCTGCACCCCAATAAGGCAGTTTCCTGCCCATGCATAAAAATATTTAATTTTTATAATTTTCAAAGAATCTTTATTATCAATTATGATATAGTTATTTTTAATTCAGCTTCAAATATCATTTCTACCTTGATAATGAATTCACTTTTTAATGAAAATTACATTAATTATTAATAAAAACAATTATTTTAGCCTTGTTTATAATATATAATTTGATAAAGAATAATTATGAACCTTGAAAATTATATATCAATAAAAGTTGTTTAGTACATGGTTTTGGTAATTGAAATTGATATTTATTTATTGCCATGCAATGTAAAATTTAATGTTTGGGGCAGAAAACTTCCAAAGGGAGCAGGAAACTGTTTGGAGGCAGGAAACTTCCTCCCGACATCCAATAAGATACCCATATTTAATAGGTGTCTAAAAATTTATAGAAATTATAAATACAAAATATTAAGATTAATATTCATTTATAATACTTTTAGATCTAAAACAATACATGACTGTGGATATTTATTACCTTAAAATCACTGTTTTTATCCATATTTTATATTTTAATTTTACTTTTGTTGCCAAACTTTCTTTTTATTATATGAAATTATGTTAATATAGAACGCATGGTTGTAGAAATGAATGTGTTGAATTTAAAAATACTTTATGATGAAAATGTAAAAATATTTTTGCATAAATGCCAAATTTGTGAAACGATCCAATCATCAAATTTGATAAAGACAATCACTCAAAGTTAAAATTTATTTTAAAAATGTAAAATTAAAAAAATGTCATGCAAACTTACCTTTTACAAATAAAAACTCTATAACATGTATATAAATATGAAAAGTAGATTATAAAAAATTGATAATACAAAACTTTCACATTAAATTAACAAGAGTTAAAATGATGATGCTTCCTAACTCAAATAAACCCTAATCTCCAACATTACCCTTATCAATCAAAACACATATAAAACTCATTAAGGGGCTTTGGGGTTTTGAATATATCATTAGCTCCATTAGTAAAGTCCAGCAAATTTTGCATTATCTATCGAAAATGTACCAAATTTTCTAAATTTTAATCAAGTTAACTGCCAAATGACTATTTATTAATTTATTTTTTTCTATTTAATTTCCCAAATAAATAAAAATTTAGCAATATTCAAATAACATATTTAAATTATATTTTATAATAAAAATTTTATCGCAAACATGGAAAAATATATAAATCTAACATTTGCTAACTAAATATATTACATTTCAGTTATTTTTATATATGAATTAACTTTAATTTTATTTTTTAAAATACCAAATTTATTTTTACTTTAAAATTATTAAATATCATTTTCGATTTGAACAATAACGCATTTTTAAAATAACTTTATTAATTTATAGAATCTACTTAATTTTTAATAAATTTTATTAATTCTTGAGATTCTTTTAAGAATATTCCAGCTTTATACTGTGTGTAGTATCAATCACACTGAGCCGATGTTTATGTTTATGATCCACAGCCTACTACATTCATATTAGAACTGAAACAATCAACTTGATAACTATTAAATATATATGTTAACTACACCCATATATAAAGTAAAATTTGTAATATACCTCAAATGAAAGAGTTAATATAAAGTTAACATTGCAATAATCAATCTTTTGTGGTACATTTAATTGATAGCCATTATTATTTTGATTGTTATTAGTAGTAGAGATTATTTAATATCAAGTAATTATTTTGATTTTGATTTTTCCTTAATTAATATTTCATCAAGATTAACATATTGTAACAGTTTTGAATAAAAAAATTAAATAATTTTATCCCAATAATAGATTTTAATATTAATTTATAAAACTAGAAATTGACAGTTTTTAATATATTATAAAATTCTTATAAAAAATTTGAATTAAAATTATGTAATTAAAATCAGTCTTTACCAATTACCTTGTCTACAAATTCTTGAAATTTTTTTTACTACAATCCTAAACTTTAAAAATTAAAAAAATATCAAACATTAGAAACTAACTATTGCTTTATAGGAAATACTTTAAATTTATCTTGAAATCTTTTTTTGTTGTTGTGAATTTTAGTCTACTATATTAGATTATATAAAATTAAAAAAACTTTTCAAGTTATTTAAAAAAATTTTCTATTTTGAATGTAAATTCATTATAATGAAAAACAAATTGTCTTTGCTGCAATTAATATAATAAAGAAAAAATACAAAATAGAAAAATTTTAATTAAGTATAACGAGGAGTATAAAATCTCTTTGATTATACTGTGAAAAAAGTTAGTTTGATTTTGAAGATCTTATTATTCTACACCTAAACATCCGAAGATATTTAAGGAATGTTAGTTCAAAAAGGCTGTTTTCATATTTTCTTTAATAGCAAATATATTTTTTATTTCTTCACAACTTAGAACACTTTTAAAAAATAAACTCTTGTTAAATTAATTTAAATTTAAACGTTAAAAGCAAAATTATATAGCCAAAACCATTCTTAATAGTTGATATGAGTATAATTAATGTAATTTTAATTGTAAAGTTAAATACAAATTTAGCGAATAAATTTTGATTTTTTCAAAATTTAATATTTTAAAATAATGCAAAATAAACAGATTTTGGTCATAAAGATTGTTTGTGAGACTCATAATCATTTTTATAGCATTATGTTAAGTTTATTGATAAGTAATAGATTAATTGTTGACGACTTTTAGTATCACAATCTTTATGACCAAAATCTGTTTATTTTGCATTATTTTAAAATATTAAATTTTGAAAAAATCAAAATTTATTCGCTAAATTTGTATTTAACTTTACAATTAAAATTACATTAATTATACTCATATCAACTATTAAGAATGGTTTTGGCTATATAATTTTGCTTTTAACGTTTAAATTTAAATTAATTTAACAAGAGTTTATTTTTTAAAAGTGTTCTAAGTTGTGAAGAAATAAAAAATATATTTGCTATTTAAGATATGGCATAAAAACCGTTAACTCTAATCAATAAAATTTTATTTAATTGTATTTGTTGTATATCTTAAATCTTGCTATATAAAAAGGGTTAAGCTTGTAATTTTAATCTTTTTCGCGTCTTAAAAAGTACTATCACTATTATCTACTCTACAATAAAAACCCCAAAACCTTTTCAGTAGTTTGATTGTGTTTTTGATTGATAAAAATAGACTATTAAAGCATACTTTATTAGGGTTTTAATAGGGTTTATGTAGGGGTCTAATGCTTAAATATTAGTAATTTAAGTGAGTATAACAAGCGGGTTTCTTTTAATATTTCGTACAAACATAAGCTTAGAGCCATGTGGCAGTTCTCTGAATTTTATCTTTCTAAGTTGATGTTTGATTGTTTCTATTGTTTGTTAATTCTCTTAGCTTGATAATAGTTGAGTATACAAGTTCTCTGAAACCTCCATTTATTTTATTTTTATCGAGATATTGTTTGATTCTCTGTTTAGAATATCTCTCACCCCTCCAGCTAAAGTAATCGTTTCTTGGCATGTCGCTCTCTATTATTATTACTGCTAGAGCCCAGATATCCCATTAAGTGTCTCATCTCTCCAATCCTCTCTATCTGGGAAATATCCAGGAGTGCCATATACATTTCCTTATGCAGAAGCTTGCACTCTTAGAGCTCTGTTGAAGTCAATAATATAAAATCTAAGAGGCTGAAGTTCAACATGATATTCTCTGGCTTTAAGTCTCTATGAACATAACCTAGCTTGTGAAGCTCTTCAATCCCATCAACTATCTGATATACTATCTAGCTAATTTATCTCTGACAACTATTGTCAGATAAGAATTCTCTGTAAGTCATTTCAAGCAAAGGAAGCCTGAAGGCTACATGATCTTACCAAGTAAAATAGCATCAAGCTAGATGATATGCCTGCACTCATTTAACTTGCCTTTTAAAGAGCATTATACTCATAAGCAAATTCCATTTGGAACTTGTCATCAGCAAGGAAGTAATTGAAAGGATATATCTTGTAAGCATTTAGTCATCTGTAATGACTCTCTTCTCTATTTTATCTTCAAGAGTGAGGTAGCTTTCTAGGCAAGAATCTAAGTATAATTTTTAATATGGGAATCTTCATTGCCTCTATTTTAACCATAATTTTATTGATCTCAGAGACTGGAAAGTTCTTGACTGCTTTCTTCATTTTAACTTACTTCTAGACTTCAACTCTAAGAGACTCCACTGGGTTTCTTGATCTTCTCTTTTAGAGGAATCTATTCCCTGTGGGTTCATGAATAAAGACAAAACTTTAATTGTGCTTTTTCGTTAAGTGCACTTTGAGGTCTCTAGTATGAGAATATGGCTTCTCACAGAACTCACAGACATACTTCCCATCTTTCTTTTAATGCTTGAGATATAACCTTGGCATATCGTTGTGTATATCTCTCAAGTGTCTCTTTTAAGTTGACTTGTAAGGAAAAACTTTATTGCATTCTTTGCATTAATAGTCAACTTTGGCTGGTATTTTTTAATGCTATATGTCTGGTTGTTTAACCTCCTCCTCAATTTGCAAGCTTCTTTGATAACCTCCTACTTAACTTATATTTAAATATCAAAGCTAGA